>JAQQZR010000018.1:10507728-10520024 GCA_030068235.1 Notoglanidium macrostoma | reverse complement strand
AAGATGCTGGGATTGGCTCCAGCTTCCCCGCCACCCAGACGGATAAAGCGGTATAGATAATGGATGGATGGATGGAGGGAGGAAACCTTTATGCCAGACAACTGTTTGAGCTACTTGGTGTTAGGGAGGGGGTGGATGTGTTCCAGAGGGGCTGCCTCTAGGTTGGGGATCACAGGAGACAGTTATTCTAATCAGACAAGACAAGGCTGTATCGTTGCCTCTTGAAAACATGTGTGGTGCTTGGAAAAGGCCAAAGGACAGGGCTTTGATTTGCAATGCCTACCCCTTAAAAGCAAAACTTAGAAGAAGCATTTGTTCTCCAGGGGAGTGGGAACATGAAAATAAGTATTTTGCACATCCACAGATGTGAACCAATCCTGTGGCTGTACAGCTTGAGCCACATCTGTTGCCTGTAACATGCGAAAACGGAGGGACTTCAGGAACTGGTTAAACCTTTTCCGATCTTAAATTAAAAAGAAAATAAATTGGATAGAGACCTTAAATTAAAAAGAAAATAAAGTGGATAGATCACTCCAGCCCTATTAGAACTACAGCCATCTTCAGGGTGACTGTCACAGCTAGCTAGCACAGCGAGCCCGCTATAGGCACACATGAGCTGGCAGAACTGGACATCACCTGACTGGACACCCAGTCAGGAGCTGAAAGTGGCTGCTCAACTGGTAGGTCATTATCAACCTGAAAGAACCTTCTAGATGCAGCTGTAGATACAGCATCCGAGTGCTTATTTGATAAGAGGTGAGAAGGACAACTGATCCCCAAGCTATAAAGAGGGATCTCTTGAGTTCAAAACTTCAAATTACAATTCTCACCTCCTGGATCATTGATCTCATATGTGCAATGTCTGTCACCAAGTCATTGATTCGTCTAGAGAGAATCTCAGTCTATTTTCTGAACTTCTTGCTGTGCATGACATTTGCAGCCAGGCCTGGGCGTTTGGAACTAGCAACCTGTTTAGAGGGACTTGGGCCAGATTTGACTGTGAGCCAGGAATCAAATCTGCCAGCCAAACACACTGTGTCGAAATTGATATCACACAGACAAAACGGGATGCATCTCTCACAATACAGTGAATACAAAATACTTAGCACAGGTCAAACCACTGACACCGTGGTGAAGAAATGTTTAACTTTCTGGAAATGAATGTCCATAAAGAGCAGCAAGTGTCTAAATGCAAAATAGATATGCTCGCAAGGGAAAACTGACCCCAGGTTAATGGATGCTATGTCTAGCAGTGTTTTATGAATGATGTTCATAACATAGAAGAAAAGCACTCACGGACGTATAAAAAACTGAGTAGAGGCTTTATAAGACAGCACACCTGTAACTCCGTCTGTGGGCACAAGCGGCTCAGCTGATAACTCCATGCCACGTTCATGTAGTCTGATATGCACACAGGCAAGATTGTGAAAGGGAAAGAATGATGCATGACGGTGGTGACCTTGTTAGAAGGCATACTATAATATGAATAATAGATACGTTATTGGCTATTAAGGAACACACTTTTTCCTCAAGATCATTGTTGAGATTTTTGAAATTGCTACATGCAGGCACAAATATTTTCAGTCCCCCAGCCTTTGAGTACATTTGTAGCACTTGGAAAGCCTTGTCATGTACACATGCTGCTTTTTTCCCCACATTACTTCTTACACTTCACTGCAGATGATGTTTACTATATTTACAAGAGATGCAACAAGGAAATGAAGTGAAGATTTTCTTGAGCATCTTTGTAATGCAAGAATGAAACATTCCTTAGTTTCACTATTGAACATAACATTAACAGCATTGCTGTTAGCACTGCTAGCTGTTGCTATGGCAGCAATGAAGGGGGGGTGGGGGGACAAAAAAACTTTAGAATTCGAAAAAATGAATGCTAGGCTTCAGACACAGGAGCCTAGATCTCTCACTCACACCAACATAAACCGTAGAACACTTCATTCGTTTTATTCATTTTCCTTGACAATAAAATGTACATTTTTTACTTAACGTATAATTTTAAACATTCATTGAGCTTTTACAAAATGTGATTGCAAATGGCAAATAAAAACAAGCACCCATCTTTCAGCATACACAAAGTATCAGCTATTCGACAAGTCACCGCAGTCACTCGAATTAAATAAATAGCATTCATTCTCACTGATACAAAACATCATTTACACCATGAGATGAGTTGAAAGAAACCTGATTTACAAAAAAAAAAATGACCAAACAAATATTGGAATAAAACAAGTGCCAAGGACTAATGTATTATACCATGGGAAATTAGAATTCTGAATTAAAATAGTGGTTTCACAAGGATGTGATTTATAATATTCAACAATGTATTCTTGTTTAAAAGGCATGGAAAAGTGACTCTGTGGTAGTTCATGCTTAAAAACAGGATTTAAAACAGAATATCTGTTACTGTATACAATGATTCATATATTTTTATAGAATTACTGTGTGACCTTGATTAAACACCTAGAAAAACTGAAATGCAATTTCTCCGATATGTCTAAATACTTATCCTGATCCTTTAGTAACACAACCATGAGTATTATCCTACTGTAGTTATTTCAACACTGCATTTAAGGCTAACGGACACAAAGCTTGTAACTCAAATGGCACATTGTGGAAAAAAACCCTAAAAACAAAACTGATCCTGCAGCCAGTCAGGAAAAAAAAAAAAAAAAAAAAAAAAAGCATAATGGTGAAAAAAACCTTATGCGAACCAGCAGCTGAACATTCACACTGACATTTGGCAGTAATACATCCTTTTGTCGCTCATGTAAGCGGACGCAGTTCCCAGATTTCCCTTGTCTTCTTCACGAACCCACAGGAAGGAGGCGGGGCCTCAAAGTGTCCATCGGTCACACAGGCTGTCGTGTTAATGATGAGTTTATGGAAGCCCAAAATGTAAGAACCTCCAAATGTGCACAAATATTATCGGATCCTTGTAAACAGGTTCAGCACTGATATTGATTCCTGGAGAAGGAGTGACAGATGAGAGACATGCGAAAACAGACAGACATTTTTTTAATCATCACAATGCAACAAATTATATGATTTTAAAGTCACGCAAAACCCAAAATGATGGAATTCTGTTCTTAATTATACCACAGTGCTGCTGAATTCTCAAATCTGATTAGTCAGAAAGTGGTGGTTAATTTTCTATAACAGCATAGCTTGGACGGTAGTTCCACATGTATAAGGCAAGTCACAGGTTTATATTAAATGTGCCTGTTCTAGAGTAACACCGTGCACAGTAGACTTGTAGACACAGGGATTTTATTTTAATATTTAGAAGTGGTAACATTTATTTATTTATTTTTTTTTTTAAGTCAGAGGTAAAATTGTGACTAATATTTCCAACACAGGGAAGTCTTTAGGAGCTGCAGTTTCTCAGGAACGACCTTTGATTGCTTCTATAAAGTAATAACAGGAACCAACTTGAACAGCTCCGCAACATTAAATGTAATTATAACCTAAAAAAGCATGATGTGTTGTTCAAATTGCTGAATTATAAGTGGAATACAACTTGACGTCTGTGTTGCTGAATATGTCATGACAGCACCCCCAGTTTTAATGTTTTAATCCTTAAATAGTGGCTGGGTGCTTTTTCTGTTTGCGTCGCGATGTTCAAATCCATCCACCCTCATGAGGATAGCGAGATGCTATTTGGATTTCCTTTTTCTCTCTATAATTGAACTAGTCAAGTCTTACTCATGTGTACCACATAGCAGCCACGTAGCAGTCATTACATCCTATTAGAATGAAGTAGCATTTTCGCATTGCACTAATCCTCATCTTTTCCTAAACATGCCACGTAGCCATTACACAAGCGGGCAGAATTAAAATATCACATCGTGCTCGACGTTCTGATGCATCAAAATGGTTAAATGACAGCTTGAGTGCATGCGAGTGAGTGCAAGAAACAGCGTGTGTCTGATGTCGGCGATTTGAATGTAACTCAGTGTCTAAGCAGTGACATCTATTATACATACTGCGAGGTGACAGAATGACTGAGCAACACAAAAAGACAAATAAAGACCGTGACATTCTGCTGCATTATTCACAGTATCTGTGCAATAAGAAATGTGCAGAAAATCACATTCATTCAATAATTCAAGTTTTTTTCCCATCCAAATTCTTTTCCTACGCCTACGGCGGAAACTATTTTGCTCGTATTCAACAAATCAGGGAGCCCTATGACAAAATCCTATGCTGATATTATAATTTTAGGATTTGACGATGGTAACAGCCTTCTGACACAACCCTGTCGTGTAGTATTCCTCACTCATCCCCCTTTCACTGCATTAAAACAAACCACCAATCCTACTCCAGCCCTCTTTGTAAAATAAAAAAATGATTCCATATACTGCATGTTTGAAAATAATCTTGGCCTTAGGATACCTTGGTAGATCTGGTTTTGCTGAAGACGTTCCAGAAGCGCAGAGTCTCGTCTCCGGCTCCTGTGACTATGGCCTCTCCATCTGGAGACATGGCCTGCAAGAAATCAATTTCCATCTCACACAACAATTAAAACTGAGAATGCTTAATGACAAACAATCAGTGGTTTTCGTTGCATGTACGGAGGCCTTGATTTTCTGTTAGAAACGGTGCAGGCTTTACGACACCCAGATAAAACCTGAAACTGATTTACTAACAAGGTCTAGGGATGCTGAATTATTATAAAAACTAAAGTTGTTTTTGTATTACACATTCACTGTATGTGTTCAACCTTTAAGTCTAACAGTATTGAAACAGGAGTTTTCAAAAGGTTTTTACAGACATATCTATCTACATGCTTGATTTACATTTTAATAATAAAAAGTTCAAACCATTCTTGGAGGATTTTTCCCTCCTTTTTCCTCTCCAATTCCCACCCATAAGCCAAATCTTCTGCTCAAACATCAGCTACCGACAGGAGACGGTGAAGATTAACACGTGCTTCTTCTGAGACACTTGAAACCAGCCAACTGCATCTTTTCAAACTACGCTAAACTATCTTTTTCTACATACATGAGCTCACAGATGCCTGTAATTAGCTAGTTTGCTGTGACTGAACAGGAACAGAGAGTATCTCCTGGCTCCCGCTTTTCTGTTGTGCCACAGAAATAACAAAAAAAAAAAATCACACAAACACTTATATCATTTCTATTAATGGACTCTTTCTAATATTTTTGCACTTCTATACTAAATTTACATTCAGTAGTGTAATTGCTGCTTTGGTGATGTTTTCTGCGAGATGTTTATTTGGCATTTTGGAAGTACAGGCCATTGCCAGAGCTTTGGAACAGTCGGAAGTAAAGTGGTAACTTCATGGTTACTGCAATTTTTTTGTCTAATGAACTTCAATAACTTCAAATGATCTGACTATATAGGCAGATTAGTGCTTGTTATCTTAGTTATCTTTATAAATCAAATAAACATCCGTCTGAACATGTCAAGATAAAACGAACAGTTTGTAAAGAGCTCAACTTCACTTTCAGGCACATTATATTAAATAACCCTTTATGGAAGTCAATATCTAGAACACTCATTGGTATTACAAGTATTTTTGCATTCAGGTTCCTACAAAACATTGCATTAAGGATGATTACATGCTACCATCACCTTTCACAATTCACTGGAAGTAAGAATGAGAGTGGAAGTAAGAACTAACTGTTCTTAGTCTACTTTTTCCACTAATCAGTGTTGGGCGAGTTCACCATCAGCAGAACAACAGAGTGAACGCATTTTGAATCATTTCGACAGATGTGCAGGTGTTCATTACCAGGTAGAGTACTCGGTAGGAGTGGCCAGTGAGTTTGGCCACCTGTGTCAGCGAGGGGTACTTCCACACCAGGATCTGATTCTGAGAGTAACCATGTGTGCTGACCTGTAGACACACACCGAGAACAGTGAGTGCAAATACATACTGTAAATAAATCAAATACAGAGACAGATTTACATGATGATAACCAGGTTAAACTGGTAGGACGAAATTAACACCGGAAAAAAAAAATCCAATGGTAAGATCATGGAGGAAATATAGTAATCCAGTCTTGTGGATTTTAATACCATCATATACGGCAAATACTATACATTTAGCAAATAGCTTGAACGGACCTTGCACAAACTGGGATTTGTAAAAAGCACACTTGACATGGACATGTACGTGCCATGACACAATTCGAAACCGGACTTTTAGTGCTGTGTGCATTTTGATGATTCCAGTGGATGAACAATGATCAGAACACAAAGGTCCAAAGATTTTCTATGCAGTTCATTCACGCAATTCCTCTTAAGTGGCATTTTCTATGCCATCAATAGCTGTATACTAATGTTGCAGAATGAAGCCTAAGGCATTTGGTGGCATGATGCTGGCAATAGTAGAGTAAGAAGAAAGCGTGTTTGTGGAACCCCGTGTATTTTCTAGCTACGGATAACTTGCTTATAAATTGCGTTCCATTCCTGAGGGCCATCCTCTTGGAAATGTGCTCAGAGTTAAATCAGCATGGGAGGAATCACTGCAGAGAAATCAACTGTTTACAGTTGGATCGCATCCTGTCTGAACTCTGAGCCGCTTCGGATTAAAAAAAAAAAAGTCCGACACATGAATAAATAGAATACAAAATGCAATCACAAAATCCCACAGGCCTGCCTTTACAGGTAATGATAACTATAGGGTATTTGTAACTGGTACTGGTAGGCTGATGTTTTTCTCTCAGTCATCCAGTTCACGTTATTCATATGGGAGAGAATAATTATGATGTCACACACAAGAATAATTAATTATGATATCATACATCACAAATAATGAATCGTCATCACACATCAAGAATAATGAATTATGATGTCACATATCAAGAAGATTAAATGGCCAATGTAAAACCGTCAGACGCGAATGCACAACTGGATCTGAATTATGCATTTGTCAGCTGGTCCAGGTTAACATTTTTGCTAATAGTAGTGTATTAGACCAGGGGTTCTTAGAACCCCCTGCCCTGCACAGCGTGACGTTCTTTCCACCATCAACACACCACAGCTGGCCCTTCTCATTAAGGGCTTGGTAATTAGCTGATCAGTTGGATCAGGTGATGAACGGTAGGAAAAACGCAAACTGTGCAGGGCAGGGAGTCCCGAGGACTGGAGTAAGATCCCAGTGTTAAGCCGGTTTTACATAGTGTGATTACAGCATTCATTTCAATCATCAAACAGTGTGATCTGGGCAACTCCAGAGAATGGTGTCATATAAACAGAAACATTTAAAAAAAATTTTTTGAGGTAATACAGATGTTTTTTCCCCGGTACATTTATGTTTCGCCAGTGCCACTACCACACTTGTAGCTGTCTCTTGGGTTTTGTGTAATCCTGTGCGGTCAAGTCACACTCATGCACCCGGAACAACTACATACCAGTTCATTGGTGTGTTTGGACCAGGCCAGATTGCAGACCTGTGAACCCGTGTCTGTGCACTGCAGTGGCTGCCCGGTCAGCGTGTTCCAAAAGCGGATGCAGCGGTCGGCAGTGCCGCCCCCAGACGCCAGCAGGCCATGCTGATGAGGAGACCAGGAGATGGCTTTCACTGCTGCCGAATGCTCGGTGTATTGCTGCATGGGTAAGACACTCGAGTGATTCCACACCAGCAGCTACAGAGAGAGGGGGAGGGGGGGAGGAAAAAAAAAAAAAAAAAAAAAAGAGAGCTCAAATTTATTACCTTTTGACAAAATTACTAAGTGGCACCCTGCTCTATCAGAGATGTCAAGCAGAGGCACATCCTGACCCAGTACAACATACGAGGGGCCACAAGCACTCCCTCTCTATTACCAACAATTTCTAATCTCTCTAAAACCGAAATTGGGAACACTAAGAGGAGAAATGCATAATTCTAGTTTGATTTTTAGTCCTACAATTCTCCAAATTGTATTGGAACAGCGAGTCCAATTCTTTTGTTTTTGCTATACACTGAAGATGTTTGGGTTTGAGATAAAAAAAAAAAAAAGAAAAAATGAATATGGTACGATAGATCTGAATTTCAGCTTTCATTTCCTGACATTTACATCTAGATCTGTTAAACAACTTAGGACATGGAGCCCAAAAGCATTAGAACAGGCAATCAATTTTTAAATTAAATGAAATAAAACTTGATATTTGGTTGCATATCCCTTCCTTGCAATAACTGCATAAACTAAACAACCTACTGCCATCACCAAACTGTTGCATTCTTCTTTTGTGATGATTTTCCAGACTTATACCATAGCTTCTTTCAGTTGTTTGTTTTGGGGGGGTTTCTCCCTTCAGTCTCCTCTTCAGGATGTGAAACGCATGCTCGATCGGGTTACGGTTTGGTGATTGACGGGTCAGTCTAAAGCCTTCCGCTTTCCCCCCTCTGATTAAGTCCTTTGTTGTATCGGCAGTGTTTTGGGTCATTGTATTGCTGCATGGCGAAGTTCCTCCCAATTAGACTGGATGCATTTCTCTGTAAACTGGTAAACAGGATTTTTCTGTAGACCTTTGAATTCGTTCTGCTGAGACCATCATTAGTCACATCATCAGTAAAGATTAGTGATTCGTGCATCTTTTGATCTCAAACCCAAATGTCTTCAGTGTACAGCAAAAACAAATGAATTGGCCGTGCTGTCGCAATACTTTCGGAGGGGACTGTATATGAATATGCATGATATGCAATTTAGAAACATGTTCCTGCAACCCACAATACATAGCCAGCTAGCTTGTTAACCTCTAGTAAACTAGCCTGCCTTTGTCACAGATAGACAAGTTGGATTTTGAATTCTCTGATTTTCTAATTATTTTGCTTCATTAGGATTACCTAACCAGCTAGTTAACTGCTAGAAACATTAATCCAGGATCATAAACCTGTATAACATAAGCTAATATGATACATACAGTATACATATTTCTGTATTGAAAAATTACTCACTGCACAGTGGAGCTCGTTTCCTTGAGCCATTAGACTGTGGCATGTGATCTCAAAACTAAATGGTTTAAAACTGAATGGTTTGGTTATATCTGAGGTGTGTGATTTCAGGGTGTAAGTAATCTATACTATACTACCTTATTGTCATTGCCACCAGAAGCAAGGAGCTGGTGATCAGTGCTCCACTTGAGGCCGCACACTTCCTGTCGGTGGCCCTGTAACCTGCGCTCAGTCTGCAGCGGAGGAGCTCGAATATCACGTTGCAGGATCAGCCGGTCCCTGCTGCCTGACGACAGCTGGTCCACATTCCATGCTAACGCTCCTGGTAGCAGAAACGCACGCAAACACACATAGAATTAAAATAAATGACATACATCTTGTCTCTTATGCTCTCAGTATGTTGCTATATGTTCATACCATAGACACTTGGCTTATAATCAAATGTATTTTCACAGCCCATCTGTTCAGCTACATATGCTTCTGTACCCCTGCTATTCTGAGGAACCCCATTAACACATAAAACCTGGAACACTGCCAAAGACTCAATTCCACCTTCATTTATAGGTACGGCGTGTTCAGAAATGGAAGAGAAAACCTGGAAAGTTTAGCTGTAAAGTATAAAACATGTGGCGCGAGACGTTTTTGGTTTGAATACAATGGTGACTGAACGTATCACATTTGAGTCTTAAAATGCTAATCAGGTGGTCATAAGATGCACTGCTCCATACAGCTCTCACCAACTCTGGCTGTGTGGCCCTCTAATACAGACAGCTTCTTCCCAGCAGCGGCGTCCCAAATCTGTACAAAGCCCTTATGGGTGCCCACGGCCACCAGGTTTCCCTAAAACATAATACAATGACACATTAGACACACATAGCTGCAATCCAGCATTTCTGTAAAAAGGCTCAGGGTTTCCCAATCCTGGTTCCGCACCATGTAACATTTTCACTCGAACGCTTGACTAAATCAATTGCCTTGACTGTTGCAGAGGAACTGTGGCACACTGGGTTCTATCCAGGTTCTCCGGTTTCTTCTCATCTCCCAAGAACATGCCATTAGGTGGATGGATGAATCAGAATTGTCCCTAGGTACTAATGAGTGCGTGAATGGGTATGTGCATGGCATCCTGTGAAGGACTGTGTGTTTTACTGCAGATCCACCAGGACCAGTTACAACTACAAACTCTCAAGCCTGTGATAAAGAACCTGGATTGGAAAAGAACTGGCCATAAGTATGGGAATAATAGGATAACTCTGAGCAATTTGAAAACATCAAGAACCATCAGGTGCTTTATGGATAAAGAGGCTTTAATTTAAGGGGAAAAAACAAGCAAACAATGAAAACATCGAAGAAGCATGCTTACTCTCTCTGACCAACCCACTGACGTGACCGAGTCGCTTTCTACTGACAGATCGCACAGCCGCGTCACCTGCACAAGGACGAAATAAAATAAACACATCATTTACAGACCTCCTTTACACACAACTGCTTCATATACTTAACAAACACACACACACCTGGCTGGTGCAGGCACTCCACAGGTACACGCACGTGCCGAGGCCGACGCTGAGCACGTTTAAAGATGACCAGTCCACCAGGTTGAGGTAAAAGTCGTCCTGCAGCTCGGGAGCATCCAGGACCTTAAAGGGAATTTTGGAAATCTTGCGCATGGGTTTCCGTGGAGATCGTAACAGCTTCTGACTTCAGGGTTCATGGGAGAGACATGAAAACACATTGAGATGCACAAAACACAGAAAAGCAAAGACGAACAATTAAAGAAGAGCTTTGCTTTGCAGAGGACCTCAGGGGGCAAAAAGGTGCCCCGGACACCTGGCGTTTAGGGATTATAACTTCATCAACTGGCATGTTCTGATTGAACACACAAAATTAATTCACTTAAATACATAGCAGCATGGCTCTCTGTAATAAGGACGCACTTAAATCCAGTGCAAACTATGTTCCTAGAATTCTGACATCTGTTTTATACGAACATCTGTTCTCAGGCTGTCTGCATCTCACAAAGCAAATGCAAGGCAGGTTAATCATAATCATATGATTCGTGACGCTTTTTTTTTTTTTTTTTTTTTTTTTAATAATATGTGTTTTTCAGGTCCTAATTATCATTTCAAATCTTTACATGTTTACTTTTTGAGCTGTTAATTTGGTGTGGGTTTTGTAATTAAGTTAACAATGTAATACGGATGATCTTATCTGCAAGGGGCTAATGATACGCTGGGGAAAACTCTCATCCAAGTTGGCTCTTTCAAAAACTTTATTACAGAGATATTACATGTAGAAGAGTGGAGAGAATTGTTTTGGGGTTTTTTTTCTTACTAGCCAGTGAAAGTAGCAGTTATTGCTATAGAGGAGCACAAGAGCAGAAAAAGAGCCAAAAGTTTACATACATCTAGGCTAAAGCCCATCGAGTTCAATTTTTCACAAATCCACACATTTCCCGTGTTAAGTCAATTAGGGTGTCTACTTTACTTTACCAAGACACAGATTTATGTCAGTTTTCATTGACTAGACCACATTTACAGTGGGTTGAAAGTTTCCACAGGCTTTGTTCATATTTGGTGGCATTGCCTTTTAATTGTTTAACTTGAATCAAATGCTTGGGGTATCCTTCTACCATGTCAGTACTTCAATTTCTGGAATCTTCTAGACTGTTTAACAAGGCAGTCAGCTTGGTGCATGGAAATCTTTGACCCACCGGAATTCTGATATAGTGAATTAAAACTGTCTCTGACCGATTGTGGTTGTGGCATCGTCAGATTTTAACTCGCGATCTTCCAAAAATAGGAGGGAACACTTTTATTTTGCGTCACCTAGGAAGCAAAAATGTCTTTTCAGCAGACGCGCCCTCGGGCCAGCTGCGTGATTCCGTTCCAAATTAGCAAGAGCCGACTTGCAGCAATGGTTAATTAAAGAGGTGTTGGGAACACGCCGGTAAGAAAAAGTTGCTTTGCTGCACTATTTGCCACATAGAACGTGGACAGAATTTAAAGCTATGATTTGAACATTTATTCAAGCACAAACGGTTTAGCCACAAATGGGACGTACAGACCTATGAACAGAACAGACTTCAATAACTTGTTAGCTATTTTACCAACATTGCCACAGTGAAAACCTAAACAAACCCAGGACACTAAGGGCTCTTTTTTTTTTTTTTTTATTTATTTTTTTTTTACATCAATTAGTCCATTTGTTGAGTGAAATCAATACCTTTGCTATATGATTACATAATTAAACAAAACCATTGGATGAGAAGCACGGCACGGTGGTGTGTTGGTTAGCACTGTCCTGGGTTCGATCCCCGGGTCACCCAGGGTGCCTTTCTGTGCGGAGTTTGCATGTTCTCCCCGTGCATGCGTGG
>JAQQZR010000018.1:10494341-10507628 GCA_030068235.1 Notoglanidium macrostoma | reverse complement strand
CTGTGTTGGCCCTGTGGTGGACTGGCGACCTGCCCAGGGTGTACCCCGCCTCTCACGCGACCCAGATGGATAAAGCGGTATAGATAATGGATGGATGGATGAATGAGAAGCATGTACAGCTAAAAGTGCTTTTATTTATTAGTCAGAAATACAGCAATGGAAAAGGCTAAACAAATACTTGCTTATAAAAATCATAAAACAAAATCATTTCAGCATGGATATCATACAATCTATAAATTATATGAATAGCTCATTTCAAACATTTATGTATTGCATTGTGAGTTTTTGCTTGTTTGTTTGGTCTGAATATCTTCAGTGCTACAGCTCTGCCCTGTGGCTCGGTTTACTAAATCTGCATTTTGGGCACATTTTCTACCCAAACCCTGGCTTGCTTCCGGCAGTCGGTTTGAAATGGTGTACGTTTCACATGTCTGGACTGTTCCTTTTACAAAAGGTTCTGCAGGAGCTAAGGATTTTTACCTGTTACTGCTGACAGGCGATAGTGAGTACGGAGAGACGCTGTTGCCGTCATCAGGGAGCGAGCGCTTGGCACTTAAAGAATACTGCGACACAGAAACACAAAGAAACCTAGAAATCAAGACATTATACACGTGTCAATGCAGCTTTCATCACAGACGATAATGAATAATAAAGAGTGCAGACCGGAAACAGAAGTTCTGCACATTTCCCTACTAACTGGTTGACATAAAAGTGTCATTAAAAAAAGATGAAGGAACAAAATCATTAAGCTATACGAGCTTGTCAAAGAAGAGAAAACATGTAGGCAGCATGTTACCTACACTCTCACAGTACACACTCTCAAGGCCATTCTTCATTCTACAACTCCTCCTCACGTCCCTCAAGCTCGAGGTGGATAAACAGACAGGCCGTGTGTGTGTGTGTGTGTGTGTGTGTGTGTGCTTTAAATAAATTCAATCGTACGCAACGTCCGACTTAACAAGCGTCTGAAGTCGGACGTCATTTTTCACCTCTGCACAAAGAGGGACACCTCCATGAGAAACGCTCTTTTATCAGCTCTGTCTGAGCCCCAAACGCTCATAAGCTAACAACAGCTACCATCGGTGATACGCGTGATGATTTTAACGTCGTATTCGCCTTCTCAAACCAGCTGTACGGTCGAAGTTCTAATTTGATTCAACCAATTAATGTTGATTCGTCTGATTCCCGAACCTGCTAGAACAGAAGCGATGATGTTCCGCAACGTCAAAGTATTCCTGCATGACGCGTTCCACTAAATAAATAAATAAACAAACAAACGAGAAGTATTTTTGGGTGGAATTGAGGAATAAAACCAGCCCGGCATGGATTATTTTCCAAGAACAGAATGCCCGACGGTGTTTCATGCTTTGCTTGCGTGTGAACGGGAGTGTGAGCAGCGGCCATGCTGATCTGGCGTCATATACTAAACTTGCAATTCCAAGCTGAGGGAGTGGTGTCTTTTCTTTTCATTGCTTTTTCCTGAGGTCTGAGGTCAGAAATTCCGAGTTACACACTCCAGCTGAACGCAGCAGTATACAGTGTCTACTTGGCCACTTACACTGAACAGACTTGTCTTCTCCGGTGTCGAGGGCTGCAGCCGTCTGTCCTCCGTCTGAGGGTCCTGCACCTTCTCGATGCCTGCTCCCAGCAGCTCGTTCTTCAGCAGAGCGCAGTACGCCAGGCCATCTGCTGCCAGGGACAGACGACATGTATAAAACCACTTGTTCACGTTCTTATCCACGTAAAAGGAATCATGTTTGTTAGCGTTCATGTAAACGTTTACAGCAATGAAAGCACCTTATTCCATATGCTATACTTTACTCTATAGCAAGCTAACTCTTTAGTTATTTCTAGCATCTCTTACGATAACCGCTCATCTTAACACTAGATATTTATCTAGTTAATACCTTGTATTGTTGCGCCCTTAGCTAGCTAGCTAGGCATGTTTAGCTAACATAATCTAAGTTTCCTAAAACTTTTTTTGTCCTCTGCTAGTTCCCACCTACCTCTCCACATCACCTTAAAGCCACCAAAGGTCAAAGCCAACGCAAAGTGACCTCCAAGCACAGCTAGTCCGTGCTTTTCTTTTTATTACTCTAAAACACTTCCAAACCATCATTTTCAAAGCCAAGGTGGACGACCGTCTCCTCAACATAGTTAGCCTGATAAATTCGATCTTTAATAGTACTACTAATTCATCCAAGCCGGCCTGTTAGCCAATACGACTCTGAAGCAACAACGTCGTCATGGTTACTGTGCGTGCATCACATGAGCCGATTTCCTTTCCCTTTCCACAAGAAGCCCGGGAGTGTGAACAAAGCCGTAATATTTATCAGAAATACTCTCCTGCATCTTCGCAAGGCCAGTACAGCCTCACGGATACTTCGACTGAAGAGAGAAGAGAAAAAAAATAAATAAATAAAAAGAGATGAAAGGAAAGAAAACCGCCAAAGGGCATGAAGAAAAGTAAGAAATACAGAAAGAAAGGACTTTGTGGAATGAGAAGGAATCCAAATGACAGACAGAAGCAGGGAAATGAGGCAGGAGAGGCAGATCAACAAACAGAAGGACAGGAAAGGGTGAACGAGTGCACTAGAGACAAACCAGATTCCTGTTGCCATAGTAACCAGGCTGCCATAAGGGAGGCCTTGTCTGAATGTTTGAGATGAGAACATGTTTGGATTAAGTAGGCTATTCTGTGCTGTTGTACAGCCACGCACGCGCGCACACATACGCACGCGCGCACACACACACACACACTTGCACGCGCACACCCTAGAACTACGCAATAGCTTCTTACTAGTCTGTTTATATTCTGCAACATGTAGTAGAGGCTTGTCTTTAACGCTGTGTAGAATCACACACACACACACACACACACACACACACACACACACACACACACACACACACACACACACACACACACACAGCTAGTGCATCAATCCGTTATACGTCCAGACAAAAGCTGCCTTGTTAGTACAGGGAACAGAAGAAAGGAATGAATTACAAGGGTGAAAATAACACCCAGCCTTACCTTTACTGCTGTCTGACGTGCCGTCTTTTGTCTTTCTGTTTTGATTGTGCGACTTCTCGTTCTCCTGGGAATGCAGGAGAATTAATCATTGTGGGTTTTGTGCAGAATCACAGCTTGTGAAACTAGAAAAACCGAGCTGATGGCTTGGCGCCGTACGTTTATGCGGTGGAAGTTGACGCTCCAGTTGGCGCCGGCGCGGGACGGGATGAAGCGATCTCCGTGTTTACTTGGTGAGGACAGAGGAGAGTTGGCGGGGGTCAGCGCACACATGACCTCGGGCGCTTTCTGCAGGAAAACAGGAGAAAGTGATGGGGTTCTCAGATTCACTTTTTGGAGTCTGTATACTTTGCTTTTTAGTTTTAGCTTCCAAAGTACAACCCCTCAAGCTGAATAACGTGTTAAATCAGGACAAATATTGAAAATTAGGACAGCATACACACATTCAAAACCTAATTACCTTACATTTATTTACAACGTACAACTATAGATTAACCTATTGTTAATGTTACAGCCGGAACTACTTTCTGAGCTGAGCTAGTCTTCGGAAATAATTCTGACCAATCAGATTCGCGGACAATTGTAATTATTTACTTCACGAATTTATTATTTTTAATAACGGGCGACACATCCTGCTTATACTTCTATTTTATTACGGGACGTGACATGGCTGTCGTAGGAAAATAATCTAGCACTCCTATAACAGGCCAGGCTATTGTTTTATTCCTTAATTAAAGCAGATGGGTAAGAAAAGTCACCAGTTCAGGATCAAATTTCACCTGAATCACTTGCATGACTGATGCAAATCAAGGATCAACCAAAGAAAACTATTCAAAATGTAGCGGTTTAACGCAGACTCACGATGGGGCTGGCGTTAGCATTGTGTATATTGATTTGTCGTAGCAGCCGCCGCTCGTAGTCCTGGTCCATCGCTGCACAGCACCGAAACAGAAACAATGGCATTAAATCACAGAGTATTCTTACAGATGAGTGACGAGGAAAGTAAAAAAAAAAGGAACATAAAATGTGTTAATAATGTTAGACCAATCTGGGAGTCTCTGAAACTATTGCACACCATTCTTCCAAAAAAAAAAAACACCACTCCGCCAGGTAGTGTTTTGAAACTCAATGACTGGAATGAAAAGTCAAAATGTATTTAAAGCATCAGCACTGCCACATCCATACCACACAATATAGACTGTTTAGATCTGTGTGTGGAGGAAGACATTAACACGGATGGTGATTTATGAGCAAAAACAAACTAACAAAGCGTTCTTATCTTAGTACATTTAACACAATCCATACGTTTCGGGTTCTGTACTCAAGTTTTGACTGTGTACACAAGCTCTAGAAATAACAACGTCAAAAAGATCTAAATATATAAGAAAACAGTTCCTTAATCAGCTCTTAAAGACCGCTCAGTTGTCAAAGCTTAAACGCTGGCAGGTGCGTCCCAAAAAAAAACAAGCTACTTTTTAAACCGTGACAAAAAGCTAACACAAACTACGACAAAAAAAAAAACGCATCGCACCAAACTGCAAAAGAAAAAAGCCCCTAGTCCTAGTGCAGCTCATCAGGATGGATGGAGATGTGTGTGGGGTGAGCTGGTCTGAGCTGCGAAATGAAGTTTGGTGGCGCTCTGATCGAGCAGGAAGACTTTGATGCCAAAACTCTGTGTATTTCTACGGAGCTGAAACTGTACTGTTGCCAATGGGAGAAAAATAGAAGGATGAAGATGAGTGTGGGTCGTAGCTGAGGCCATGCATGTGTTGGTTTGAGTTTGGTGGCTCTTTGATAAACTTCGAGAAAACGAGTGCGTCTTTCCAAAAGTTGCACACAAGCACATTATTCGGGCACACGATGGACAAGTTGAAGTTTTGTCAGTATGCTGAAAACTGCAGAGAAGACGTATTAATCGTATTAAGTACTAATGGTCACGTCACGTTCGTAAGCAGACTGAGCGCTCTCTGCTGCCCGGGAAGTGACCGGCCGTGGATCGTTAACAATTCTCAACAATGTGGCAATAAGATCACAAGGTTTCACGAGGCAGATAACAACTGCTGATTAACGAATAAAAAAGAATCTCTACTTGTACGGATTGTCTAAAATCTGATTGGCTGAGCCATGTCTTAAAGGTGCAGACACCGATTCTAATCCAATACACAAGGTAAAACAAAGAAAGTTGCTAGGACTGAGGCAGGCACTATCATTCTAGCCAAACAGTAACCAGGAGCATATTCCAGCCAATCACAGGACAGAGGGAAGGGGCGGTGGGATTGGCATTGCACGAATGAATATAGGGGGCGGAGCTTCAGAAGGAGTACCGAAGAGAGGTTTGGCTGCGGACTTCGAATATCAACAACGTTTCTCCAGAATCGAAGACTCCACCTTTAACTGTGCGATTTTTATCCATTAATCCTCAGCAATAAATCATTGTTGTGTCCACAGTGATTCCCTAATTTTCGTTGCTTAGCAACCAAAGCGTACTATTAACGGACATCATTTCATGGCAGAAAATAATTGTTAGTGCGGATACAATAAATAATACGATTTACTGAACTCTGGATTTGATCATATTGGGGTTTTTTGAGCCTCCTTTCATTACTGCTAAATAAATATCTTCGCTGAGAAAGAGAACGCGCGCTTTTATTATTACGTGTTTATTATTCGGTTTAAAATACGGTGGAGCGTCAGCCACACGGTTTCCTGTGAATCAGCGGTTACTGTGAAGGTTATCCAGCAGCTCATAGGGTTAGGAACTACACATGCTTTGTGGATTTCCTTTTCCAGTGCGTTCACACTGCAAAAAAATTTAAGCGTTTTCATTCTGCCTCTCTTTCACTTCCGTATGAAGACAGGTGAAGATCCTACATAGAGGATTTGGGAAGCAGGAAAAAGTGGAGAATTCTGAGAAGCAAGTATTGCTGGACAGCAGCCACGGTATGGCAGCGGGCTCTCGTCATCTCGTCACCACATACACTCATACCAGTGGAGGAAAAATCAATAATATTGAAGAGGTATCAGGTATTTTTTCTTGATGTTGAAAACAGATGAAGCACATTCGCAGACAGACTGTTGGTGTACCTGCTGTTGTAATGTTCAATATTTACTAAACTTAAATTTTAGTGTGAGAAGCGGTTCACTTAAGTCACTTTCAGAGAGTACAATTCTAGCACTCTTATGAAGATTTTTAGTATGAGAAGATCCTAATAAAATCCCTGTTTACACTTGGTTTTACCAATACCCTCATTATTTTCTTGCACTCCGACCACGTGCATCGGTGCTCCTCTCCATTTTTTTTGTAGCGTGTCGCGCTATTACCGAAACAACCAGCATTAATGGCGTGTTGCAGACGCATCAGTGTTTACACTACAGAAGGTATGTAGAGAAGGACTGGCAACACTGCAAGTGCAGACCAATCATCATTCACGTCTTTGCGTTTCATCGGGAAGGTCAATCATGGCTACAAAAGGAATGTCAAGGAACACGTCATAGGAGTTATCATACTAGGTGAGAAAATACAAAAAATTCAGACATGGTAGATTTTCCGTCGGGTGCTGTTCTTCGATTACGTCACACTACAGGCTCTTTTGTCATTCCAGACAGAAAAATCTTTTTCATCAGAATTTGTGTAGTCTGATCCTGGTGACATCAGATGAGAAATGAACGTAGTAGCACTAACACACGCACAATTCAATCAAAAAACATTTCTGACACTACAGTACATCGCCATCACATTATACATTATAAGACCGCAGAACTCTTGTCCAAAGAAGTCTTTCACACTGGGTTTTTTTTTTTCAATAAACATTTTTACAATTTTTGCTGGAACAATATTAGGTAAAAATCATTCGCCATAATCATATTAAACTGCAATGTGAAGGCACTACTAAGGAAAAAGGGGTGTGGCCAAGAAGCTCTGTTCCCAATGTGGGCGTGGCTAAGAACTGTGTTTATAAAAGTATTTTGGGATTTGTTAAATAATACAAATTTGCATTTACGTTTAAGAACCAAGCCTTATGAAAGCAAACAGCCTAAAAAACAGCCAAGCATAAAATAAGACATGGTCAATAAAAAAAAAACGTAATAAAAAGATAAGCAAAACTACATTATGGAAAAGGGGATGGGGTTGTGGGCGGGGCTAATCCCTATAGCTATTAAAATATTTCGATAAAATTTAGTTTATCTAATTGTCTGGATTGAAACGGAAGAAAATTTGTACGTTTTTGGATTAAACTTACTAAATATATGATGTTAATGATTTGAAAATGAACCCTTGTGGAATGAAATCTATAAAAATCAGTAATGTTTTTGCTCTAGCAGCAGCAGCAGCACGCGCGCGCGCGCACACACACACACACACAGCTGTTGGCTTAGCTTCAATGCAGAAGACATGAAATGCCACAGCAAAATCCAAAAGTTCCTGACATCAAAATGAAATAACGGAGCATTAAACAGTTTTTCGGAAATGAGATGTTGAGAGATAAAACTATCCCGTGCAGCAGTAACATTACTCAGTGTAGGAGAGTCAGGACGCAGCCTAGCTAGGGAAGCTAGCCATGTTAGCACAAAACCAACACCATATAGCTAAAAGTGAGCTGAACCAGTCACGGAACAAATTGTCTACACTAGGATAAAGCCAACTCGATAACGTATTAAATCAAAGCTTTAGCTGACGTACCAGATTCGCTGAGTAAATTCCCCAAATGACTCCGTCTCTGTGTTTTTAGCTGAGAATTAACCCGAGGAGATTGTTGTTCTACAGAGCACAAAGGATTGTGGGTAATATACAGTGCCGACGTCAGCGTTTTGATTAAAAAAATGCAGCACTGTTTCCATGGTTACAGCATAACGCCTGTGTAGTTAGTTATAGTGCATGGAATAGGACGTTATTGATGTAATATTTACATTTTTATTAAAAAAACAAACAAACAAAAAAAAACTACGATGTATGTTCCAATGTTAAAAACATTTTAACTTATTCCGGAACTATAATAATAATAATAATAATAATAACAACAATAATAATAATAATAATAATTATTATTATTATTATGCCTTTGTGATGCTATTGTGGCTTTGTGGACTGCACTGATGTAAAAAATAGTAAACCTCTATTATGATTAAAGTGTATTTCATCATTACAATTATTTTTTCTTTTGAGTTTCTTTTATTTATTTATTTTTATTACTTTGCACACTTATGTAGTTTTATTGTTATTATTATTATTATTATTATTATTATTATTATTATTATTATTATTATTATTATTGACTAAACCAGGAAAAGATATTAAAGTCATCATATTTACAAACACCATTTTGTTTACAATTTAGAAACATAGTAACAATTATTATAACACCTATGTAGAGAGGAATGCCAGTCAGGCATTCTGAAAGCAAGTCGTCTCAAAGTAAAAAAAAAAAAAAAAAAAGCTAAAAATGTTATTTATTGTTTTTTTAATTATGAGATATGTGTATATAAGGATATAAGGATTAAGTGGGTTTGCCAGATAAAAAGTTCTGTGGAAAAATGAGGCATATAAAAAATTGCAAATATTTACTAGCCTAATAATAATAATAATAATAATAATTTATTGCACTTGCATTTCTGTAGGCTTCATGTTGAACTGAGGGTGTACACATTTTTGCACTCAGCTGTACACTGTCACCTCTAGGCGGCGATATGGAGCATAATCCGACTGTATGCACTGCTGTTTACTGCAGAAGAAGATGCTACCCTGCAATGTTATCAGATTACAGATAGATGCTAAATCGACTTGTTATTTAAATCTAATATAAAATCCAAGGTTTTACTGACTCTGCAAAGATAAAATAAGATAATAATAAAAAAAAGCTGAAATGGCGAACGAGGAGGCGCTGAAGTCTGTCATGTTTACTCTGAGCTACATGCTAATGAAACGGCGCAGGGACATAAACAATGCAGAGACTCAGAGACGGCGTGAAGTTCAGCGGCGGATCAGACACAGGCAGTATTTCCTACAGAGACAGAGGAGGATGCTTATGGTAATATTAATTACATCTATGTTAATTCTCCATTCACAATAGATAAGAAGACTAACGTTTCCCTTCTAGCATCTAAAGTCTCTGGCTATTACCTGTATCCTGTGTATTTTTATCTAGTTTTAGTTTTATCTAGTATCGGACAAAAGATCTCCAGATCTTTATTTACAAGACATTACAAGACATGTTTTGTTTGGCAGTAGTTCTTAATTAGAAAAAGTTGAAACAAAAATACGTAATTCATATCTGTTTCCTGTTTTTCCAGATGCTGATAGCTCAAGGCACGCGCCCCATCACCGTGGCTCGCACTCGTGCTTGGTCCAACACGCCAAGCACTGATTGGTGGGAGAGAGTGGTCCTAACAGAGTTCCAGCCCTCTGATTGGCTGGAGCGCTTCCGAATGAGCAAAGAGACCTTCTTTCACCTTTGCAGCAAGCTGAAGCCCTGGCTGGCACGGCAGGACACGTGTTTACGCCCTGCTCTTCCCCTTGAGAAGCGCGTGGCCTTGGTACTGTGGCGCCTGGCCTCAAACGTCGAGTACCGTACCATTGGGGAGCTGTTCGGAGTGGGACGCTCAACTGTGTGCAAGTGCGTACGTGAGGTGTGCCATGCCATCGGAGCCATGCTGCGCCCACTCTACCTCCGTGAACCAAGTGAACAGGAGCTGGAAGACGCAGCACGCCTGTTTAGCACCCGCTGGGGCTTTCCGCACTGCGTGGGTGCCGTCAGCAGCCTCCATGTTCCCATCATTGCGCCAGCTACTGACGCTGATAGCTACTGGAACAGCCGTGGCTGGCATTCGGTCATTACCCAAGGTGCAGTTAATGGCCTCGGGCAGTTCTGGGATGTGTGTGCAGGCTTCCCGGGTGGCTCCGAACCCACATCCATTCTGCAAAGCTCTTCTCTGTGGACACTGGGGTGTGAAGGCAGGCTGTTGCCCCAGTCTCTACCTCGAAACTTTATGGGCAAGCAGTTGGGGTCTGTAGTCCTCGGGGATGCTGGGTATCCTCTTCAGACATGGTTACTGAAAGCCTACGACAATTCGGACAATCTCACTGCTGGGCAGCGCGCGTTCAACCGGCGCCTTGAGAGAGCACACGCCATCGTGGACGAGGCATTCCTGAGGCTCAGGGCACGCTGGCAGTGCCTTCTAAAGAGGAACGATTGCCACGTAGACGGGGTGCCAGCCATGATCGTGGCATGCTGCGTGTTGCACAATATGTGCGAGGTGCACGGCGATGAGTTGGCGGAGGAGTGGCTGGAGTCAGCAAGGCGTGAGGAGAGCCCCATGCCCACTCACATGGTGCCCGTCTTGGACGACGATCCAGCCGGGGAGGAGGTGCGAGAACTCTTCTGCCAATATTTCCTACAGCAGGAGCATCAGCAGAACCAGCAAGAGCAACAGGAATGAAGCAGGGTCTCTACCAGGGTCTCTTTAACTCAGTGCAACACGATGATGAGGGTGAACCTGGTGACATTAAACACCATTGTTGGTCTTGGGGTTTGTTTGTTTTTTTTATTCCTCAAAAATCAGCATTTTCAGAATAAAAATTTGCTGTACTATGAATATTTCTTACTGTAAAATAATAATTGAAGGACACAAATGTGCATTATTATTTAATAGTAAACAAATCATGACAATAGGAACATCTAGTAAAGCATATTAACAAATTTTTGTAGCATTTCACTCGAAACCTCAGTACACTTTCGAGTGGTTTATATTGTGGTAGCTGTGCTTATGTGGATTTAGATTAATAAAGTCCCGAGCAGTAGATTATATTGTTGCCTGTTATATTTTGTGGTTTTGAATAAAGAAATTGTGCTTCAAATTGCAAAGGATGATTTTTTTCATGTTTTTGCTTTTCTAATTTTTTAATCACGGGCTAACATCATGGAAAGCTTAAATGTCTGGTGTTGATCCTGTGTGATTTCGAGCTGTTACGACTGCTAGGAAGATTAATTTGCTGCACATAGGAAATCAGAGGAGAGAGGAGGCAGAGATCGAGAAAGTAAAACACACTCGTATTGTATTGGTCTCCACGTGCACCTGGCCAAAATGTGATCGGCGGCATCATCACCACCAACCCCTTGGTGACCGTGATCTTCTCAGATATACCATGAAGGATGAGCCTAAGGTCGTGGCCTCCTCACCATGCATGCTCATTAAACTCCAGATTTTAGATATTTAAAGTTTATTTAAAGTTTTGTGTATGCTGGAACTGAGTACGGGTAATCCATGTTTATGCTGCGTCCTACATATTTATGCTCATATTTATTTGCGTCCTACCACTATAGTGAATAATTTACACGTTTTCTTCAGTAATGTTAAGCTGTTTTAATGAGTCCATCTTTTTATCTTCCATAGATTGTCATAGTATCTATATTTCACCTTGTTTGCTCATTATTGTGTATGAAAACATAAAGCATGCTGCTGCAGGAAAATAACGAGTGATGGGTGGAAATATGGAGCCATGTTTTATTATATGGTGCCTAATATATTTCCACTATACATTGCTACCTCTTACCCTCCTGAAGTTGATTTCTTTCCTACTGAACAGGTCCCGTGAAGTGTTTTATTCCTCTAATACTCCAGCAATTTGCCATTGCTTGCATTTGTTAGTTTTTATCAGTTTTTAGTTACGCTTTAAATTGTTCATCCATGAAGCAAGTTAGTATGTTACCACTTATATCATAGCAGCATTAAACAGTTGTTTGTTGCTATTATTCTGCTTTTTCCTCTATAATAAAACAATTGCAGAAAGTCCTCTGCCCTGAAGATGTCCGTATCTGTTACAGCTTTAAGTCAGGTTTTTTATAAAAAGCATTCTCATCTCCTTCCAAAAAAACGCTAAATAAATGTCCCTTACCCTATGGATGAGCAGATGTTTTGCTTTGTTAAATATCAACACGTTTGTATCTGTTTATTAATAAACCTATTATATGAATCAACCAACCTACATATCCCTGTGAATAAGGTTTTACCATGGAAAGGATGACATTAGAATGAATTTCAGCCGGCACAATTGTCAGATCTACGGGTTAGAAAATTAATCAACACCTTCTGACCAATCAGATTCAAGAATTTAACAGCGCCATGATATACATAAGCACATGCAATATTTAAGGAATGTATGACAGGCGTGATAACAGCCTTTGTTGATGGTGGTCCGAAATGCTACTGAAGGTGAAAAAATGGTCCCCTTATGGAACAGCTTACTTTTCTAGCAGCTTATGACGTTGCAGCCAGGATTATCGCATGAGAGACTGAAGAGTCCAAACAAATTCATCAGACTGCTGGACTGCTCATGAAGACCTGTTGGAATCTTTTCTGGTGCTTCCTTTCTCGGCAGACATGTTGCACCCAGCCATGATCGGGGTTTTGGTGTTTAACATTGTTTTAATCGTGATGGAGTGGACTTATATCATGAGCGAGATAATGAGAGTGGATGACGACTGAAAATAAGGTTGCTCCACAGTAGCACAGCAGCCTAGAATCGCGCTTTAGGTTGGACGGGTTAGATAACTTTAAGGAGGAGCATACAAGCATTTGTAAAAGTTCAACATGATTGGAAAAGTTGCTACGGTATTGTTTAAAGGTAGTAGTTTTGCTGTAGTTTCCTTAAAATATGTTGTCTATAAAATATATAATATAAATATATTTGTCTTTCTGGTTGCCTTTTTGATGTAATATGTATACCTTTTAACATTTTTGATCTGAGGATATTTTGCACTCCTTTGAAAGTTCCTTCTTTCCGATGTTCTCTCCTTATTCCACTATTCTACTCATCCAATCCTCAGTTGGTTCTGGTCCACAGCCATGATAACATCTTGAGTAAGTAAAGTCATGATAACAGGACGCATATATGTGGGGCATATTTTTTTATATATATCTTTCATCCATAACCTTCTCCAGTAGATCCAGAACTAAGTTTGAGATTTTAACACTTCATAGTTCTGATAAGAACATTTAAAATGCTCCATAACCGTAACAAGAAATACTGATATAAAATTAAACAAGATAATCCAACTTCCTGTGTTTTCTCTTGCTTTTGAGATAGTGGGACTTTTCTCTTATCTCAGGTAACTCCTAAATGATTTTCCAAAGTCTGACTCGCACTTATTCATTATCTATACCGCTTTATCCGTCTGGGTCGCGGGGAAGCTGGAGCCAATCCCAGCATCTTCGTGTGAGAGGCGGGGTACACCCTGGGCAGGTCGCCAGTCCACCAC
>JAQQZR010000018.1:10471182-10482836 GCA_030068235.1 Notoglanidium macrostoma | reverse complement strand
CACACACACACACACACACACACACACACACACACACACACACACACACACACACACACACACACACACAAACACTGGTTATGGAATTTGACCTTTTGTGTTCTATAAGTTAGAGAATAAGCTATTAAAAGTTGTTGTTATTAATGCAAATGCAGTGTTAAAGACTGTCAATAGATTTAGCCAATTACCCAGTTAATAACACATAGACATATACTAGCTGGTTAAAAACCTTTCCATAGTCTGGGTTGCCTAGCTTCTTTCCTCTAATTGTCATGAGTACAGTACAATAGCAAATAGGTTTGGTTAACTGTTAAATGGTTGCATTAATGTGATGAAGTTTCATGTTAAGAAACACTTCATGATCATTGCTTCTTCTTAGTTTCGTGTAATTTTGTCTTATAAATTAGTAGTATCTTTTACTTTATTCACACCCGCTGTGCCTGCGTGATGCATACACCTTTTCACCAAATGATATTAAACTGTGTTTTCCTTGCGTGTCTATGTTAAAATCACGATGCCGTCTGATAGTCTCACTAATAGCAAGAAATGGCCTTGCTAGGATGAAAGGAAATCTACCCATTTCCACATAAGTGAGCTCACAGATTGCTCATGATTGGCTAGTGTCACTGTGATTGACAAGGGAGAGAGAGAAAACCATCCCTCCCACTCAGAGAGCATCTCCTGATAACAGGGCGAATGCCTTTCTGTTGCACCAGATTAACATTTCTGTCCAGTTAAGGATGTTTATGGTTTCAGTTGTGCTTTAGTTCCTAGCAAAAAAAAAAATCTAGATGTTTACTTTTGTAGATTTTTTTTTATTTATCACCTCTGCTTGGTGATGTGGGAAATACCTGTTTCTACAACTGTGTGCGCATGTATATATGTGTTGCTGATCCGTTGTTATATGTTTTCAGGGAATGCATTGTCGACCAACAGGGCAATGTGTGCAGGAACACGGGTCACATGACAGGTAAGAAACATTCAAACAGAGAGTATCGCAGAAAAATAATATGCTATAATATAATGAGGGTTTTTCTTCTTTTGTCTCAGCCTCAGTCTCAGATATATTGGTTTCGTGTTTTTTTTATAGAAAGATATAATATAGCCACAGGCTTAAAAAAAGTGCACAGATTCCAGTGATTTTATTAAAGAGTTTTGTTTGAAAAAGTTAGTGTCAAGTGAAAACTTTCACCTCTGTTCGCGCCTGATGTGTGTATTTTTATTACATGTCCGTTAACTACTTTTTCTTTTCCAGATTATTTGAGTGATGACACCGAGAAAGCACCGTCTCTTCAAGCTCACACGCTGAGAGAATTTGAACAGGTGAGTCTCTTAAATCTTTTTAAAGCCTTTTTTTTTATTAAGAAATATTAAAAGTCAAATGAAACCCTGTTCCATAAAGGCATGACTGGAGTAGGATTTATTTTGTATGTTTAAACACATTATGATAGGAAGCAGCTTTCTGAACACACACTTTTGAAAATAGTCTGCGGTACAGTGCAAAAGTTTGTATCCCCCATGTTTTCTGGGGGAGTTTTTTTTACATATTTTATTACCATATTTTTACATATTGAATCCATATTTTACAATTTATCTAAAAAAAAAAAACAACTTACAAACTAAAAATGAAATGTGGGTGCATAAACATAAACCCAAAAAGAAAAGAACCAAAAGTAAAGACCTAAAATACAATAAACTTGGAAGTATTAGTCCAAATATTTGACCAAATGTTTCTACTGGACAATAACGGAACATCTATGAATCCTAATACATTAGGGTTTGCACTGAATGTAGTCATTGCTGAAGGAAACCATTTAACATTTTTTTTATTATTATGTTAGTTTATTTCTGGGAGAAATTTTGGGTTGCCGCCACCCTGTGGATATATCACAGAATGTCTTGTGCAAATGTACAACAAAGTAGGTTATCCTGCTTAAATTATATCCAGCAGACTGAAATTCTGTATTTTACGTAGTAAATGGCTTAAATGCTTATATTTGACTGAATTTAAAAAAAATGGTATAATCAGCAAAATCATATGCTTGTAGATTGATCTCTGCATAGTTCCAAGGGTCATGTAGCTGCTGGATAAGCTGTTTTTGGAATTTTGTTCGGTCTTATAGAAAACTGTCATTGCAAACAACATCCGGAGGAACATTTTGTAATGTGGGGTCGTCTTACGTCCTTCTCCAACGCGCAGATTAATCTGTTCTGCGAGTGCCGAGTCAGTTTCATAAAAATCAAATAATGCATGCATAAGTAGTATACCTAAATATTAATGACATCAATAACAGTCTTGACAAACTGATTCTGAGGAGAAATATCAGCCTACAGTTCTTCAGTATTACAGAAGCATTATGAGAATACACAACTTTATTGTGCATATCAATGTGACTGTCACAAGTGTACCAAGTGAAAGGGCAAATCCTCTTGGGCTCTAGCTCAGCAGCATGCTTGCTGATTTGCTTGCTATCTAAAATACAGCATAGAGAATAAATTTGTTACCACTGGTCACTTCTGATGTGTGTATTTTTTATTACCTGAGCTGCATTCTCTGTGTATCTAATTAACGATTCTGTGCTTTCTATACTTCAAACTTTTAAAAAGGCTTGCTATCTAAAACACTGAGCAACAAATATATGCAGTTTGACCATGTACAAAAATACAGAGAAACAGGCAGACCTGTTAATAGCCAAACTATAATGAGTTCTCACTATTGGTGTAATAATACACTCCAGTCATGATTTGATTCCTGATTCCGGATTCATGATTAGTTCGATCTGATTCTCAGAATATTTTAAACAAAATTCATTTTTTATTTTTGAATCATAAAAAATACTGTGCAATTTTGTCCATATAAACCTAAATAAATAAAAGTTTGCTAAGAACAGAGGTTAAATATTCATTCAGAGGTTCAATATATCTAAAAAAATAACTAAATAAATGTATAAATTCCCCCCCAAATTTGGAGTGTTTTGAAAATGATCGGCTGTAAGATAATGAGCTCCATGGCAGAAACAGAGCTCCAAAGTCAGCTAAAATGGCCGTTGCCTCTGGTGTTGTTTGAAAGCTACTGAAACGTTCTTTTTAACCATTCTCATGTTGTGAGAACTTGATTACATGATCAGTGTGCTCTATATATTTCAACTCTATGTCTTATGCAAATTGGGATCTCTGGTCTTCAAACAGTGGAACTATTTACATTACATGAATTACATGAATAATTAATAGATTGCTAATTTCTACATTGTGAATCGTACTTTTCCGTGTTGCACAGCACATTTTTGCATTGTCATGCAAAGTGCCACGATGTATTGTTACACCCCTAGTTCTCACAACTGGGTAATAACATGAATTACACAATGACGATAAATTGGCTGAACATCCTTTCCACCAAATAGAGAACAAATAAATGGCATGCCTGTTCAAAATGAAAAAAAAAAACTATCAGCTGATTTTCTTCTTAGAATATCATTTCTTCCCTGGCTTTGGCTCTTACTTGTCAAGCTCAGGCTTGATGTATGTTTGATGTATCTGAGCTGGCATATGATGTACAAATGTATACAAACAAAATATGTACAAATTTCCTGCCCATTCCAACCCAACACCCCTGACACAGCACTTTAAATTACTATTATGGAAGTCATAGCATCTTTTTATTGAATAAGTCACCATCTTAGTATAAAATAATCTTTATCTTTTCATTTTAAAAATAAATGGGGGTGGGAGGGGTGAGTTGATGGATGGAGAACACTTTGAAGTTTTAGCAGATGTGTTCTAGATGTTCCCTCAATTTAGACCAGATGATGTCATTTTCTCCAAGGTGGTAAGAGACTCGGCCCAGCCCTGATCAATTATTTAGACCCTGGTACACGAGAACAGACTGGATGATGTCAGGCTAAATGGTCCGTTTTGTGGACAGCATGCTCTTAAAGCTACGGACATTTATATTTATATTTATGCTATATTGTCTCAATCACATACCATACATTGTTATCTAATACAAATTAGTACAAAGGTGGATGATACAAACTTAAATTTATGATATTTTCCACTATTCAGACAATAATAATATAGTAGATAGCTCAATATTCCATTATTATTATATTTAAAGGATTCATTGTATTTAAATTTTATATATCCACGTAAGTTAACAATACAAGACAGTCTTCTGTTTCAGCTGGCACTTGATAGAGTAGATTATAGAGATCAGAGAGTTTTATTGACATTCCAGCCATATACAAGAACGTATATAGTAGAATGAAATAGTGATCCCCAAGGCCTTGGTGCAATATTACATAACTCACACACTGCAATGGACAAGCCTGTCACCATGTTATGCAAAAGGATGTTTTTTCCCAGTAGAGGGCAGCAAAAAGGTGAAATGGAAGACCATCCATCTCCATTGCAAAGTTCATCCATCAACTGTTATGTTGTTATAACAAAATTGTTATGTAAAGGTTTCAATAGTATGTCACATTTTTTCAGTGTATATCAATTATTTGAGCATTTAAATTAGATTTTTTTTTTTTGCCTTATAGACAGGATTGTTTGTGGTTCACCATTTCAGGGGTTTTTAATACACTATAACAAAATCCATAGGAGATTGTCACACCTGTATTACTCTCAGCCCTAGTAAGCCACTACCGCTCTATAAGGTTTTGTAAATTTTTATGAATATTGAATAGTGAATATTGCAATCTGATTGACTTTGGTTTCCAAAAGGACAATAAACTTCTAAAGCTTGGGGCATATTGAGCTTTTTTTTTGAAGGAGATACTGGCAAGTAAATGAGATAATCTTATACGTTTGCCAGTGGGATTTGGATTTAAGTTGCTCACTTTTATACCAATTTAACACCAATCAATAATGGGAATGAGAGTTCAGTCTGGAATGAAAAACAGACAAAAGGAAACACTTATAGTCTATAGGATTCGAACATTGTAATGTTTATTGACTTGTTTGGTGCAAATGTGAGGTGCCAGGGCCTCATGTGTTAGCAGAGGCTTTTACCTCAGTCTGATGTGTTACGCTCAGGGAGTATCAGTCTACGGCGCTGATGCTGTCTGCTGAAAATGGCTCCATTAGTCTCTCAATGAGTGTTAGATACCACACAGATATACTCCTCCAGGATCAATGCTTGAGAGTTGGGGATTGATCGAGCAGGATCTTCCAGCTGCGTCCCCCATTCATAAGATGTAACAAGAGAAGCAGCACATAGACATTCATTATGATTCCAATCGGTTTATGTTATTTGTCTGAAGTATATAAAGCTTCTGTAAGAAATATCCTGCATCTAGATTCCACTAGCTGTTGATGTACTGAATCTTCTGTACTGCATGTTCACAAGAGTAACAAGAGGAAGCTCCAGGAGATCTGTTGCACCTGTTCTGAAATAGCAGAGCAGCCGCTGGCTCTCTGGTGTGATTAGATTCAGATTCTCTACTTCAGAGAGCCTGGTTGCAATCATAATTACACTCTCACCACCTGGCAGATGGGTTAAACCAGTGCCTCTTAATTTGTCTGACCTTCACCATGTTCTCTGTCTTTATAGTTCAGGATTACTGTATTGCTTAATATCCAAATCCAGTAAATAGCAGACTGACGGCATCGCTGCCACTGCTGACAATACCACTATGATATCAACTTTCTTGACATATCCACAGTAGAGTTAAAGGTGCGGTCAGTGATTTTTAAGTCGGAATACTTCATGAAATGTTCCTCACTTTCTCTCTGCTATCTGCTCAGGTGGAACAGTCTGGTCCCTTTGTGGGACACACACTCCTGGGCAAAGACAAACCCAATGTTGCAGAACATTAAGCTTTTAATGGTCTCAACAGCAAATCATTGGTCAGGCAAATTAGCAAGAATGAAACAAATAGATAAAGTAAATTGGTGTGGGAGCTTTTCCCTTGATTTCCTTTAAATGTTGAAGTCTTGTGGGTAAACTTGCAGATGCCTTTTTACAGAAAGAAGGGTCCGTGTTGTTCCACTCAATGTTAAAGTCTTCAAACAGAAGATAGTTTGGAAAATTTTGAACACTCAGACGAGTTAGTTTAAATTTTATATAATTTAAACATTTAAATCATACCACAAGACTATGTAAGTGACCTTGCAAATTTTCTGCCAAGTGATTTTTGTTGAGAGCATTAAAAGCTTATTGTTTTGCAATATTGGGTTTGCCTAATTTTTTTTGCCCAGGAGTGTCGACTCTGTAAACAGGGGAATAAAAATCAAAAGATGTAGACCAACAGCATCCAAACAGTCATGACATGGATTGTCTCTGCCTGCCTGACAATCATTTTTCCAGTCTGTTTAGCAAACTCCATTTTCTTGTGCTAGTTTTCAGGGATTCTAAGCTCAAAATAGGTCTTTAGCAACTTTTCAAGATAGATGAATAAAGCTTTATTCTGAAATAGCAGTTATTGTACATATTTTGATATATTAAATAAAAACAGTAGCTCATGAGATCAGTAGCAAAATGGGAAGGAAGAAAATCTTCCTTCTCTCCTTCTCTTTTACTGTGTATGTAATGCTCTCTCTCTCTCTCTCTCGCTCTCTCTCTCTCTCTCTCTCTCTCTCTCTCTCTCTCTCTCTCTCTCTCTCTCTCTCGGATGATCAATTTACATATTGCTGGTGCCTGTGATCTTGTAGGCCAGTCCTTTAGCCAGGCACAGATTCCTGGGATACCTCCCCCTGAGTAAAAAAAGCCCCAGTCCTTCCCTCCCTGCCCCAGAGCACATCATGACTGCACAATGGACACATCACTGAGACTTAGGGCCTTCTGCCTGGCTCTTTAGCATACTTTTTTTGTGTGTGTGTTTGGGTTTTTTTCTTACCAAATGTGCGTGCATGTGTATTGATTCAGTATGCGGCTATAAAGTTCAGTCGTGCCATAGTTTAGTTTATTCGTCCTGTCATTTTTATTCGATTTAGTGCGTCACAATGTCGTCGAGCTGAGAGTGACGGGGGGGCACGCGATGCCCCCTGAGGTGAACACACACACCGGACATGTCTAACAGTTACCGCACTCTCTCACAGCACCTCAATGACCTGAAGAAGGAGAACTTCAGCCTCAAGCTACGCATCTACTTCCTGGAAGAGAGGATCCAGCAGAAGTACGAGAACAACAGTGATGATGTCTACCGAAAGGTGAGTGGCCCAAAATTGGATGTGGGAAATTATTTATGGTTTTCTGTTGATTTGTGATAGTGGTCCAGTTCAGTGTCATAGTATATAGTTGTTTCTGCATGCCGTTGTATAACAATGCAAAAAGTATGGATGAGTATGGATTCGGAGCTCGTAGATGGTGTCAAAGTCACTGAAGCTCTCCTGAAATATGTGTAGAGGCCTCTAATATTCCTCCTGTAATATTGGTCCTTTACCATTATAACAGATCTAAATTCACTCTCTTTCCATTGGACTGATTTTACCAGCAGCTCATTATGTGATGTGGACATGATGACCATCATGAAAAAATGTGTTCCTCCTACCTTGCGTCAGGCAACAGGACTGTGATTTTTTTTCTTAACTATACAATATAAATAAACATGACTAATTCCATCAGGTGTAAGTCACTATGAGGACAGGTTTTTGTTCACATTAGGAAACAACAAAAATCAGCTTGACTATTTGTCATATTTCTATACTGGAGTAACAATCTGTCATTTTTTGTAACAGATTTGTTGTTGTTTGCCCTTGAAAAAGACATAATACAGACATAATGCAGGAATAAAACTGCTGTTCTTCATAGGTGCTTCATAGATTTATTAATTCTTAGTCAAAATATTAGATGATGGGATGGCCTAAATATATCACTAATTTCTATAACAACAGAAGTGATAATGCTAGCTTATCTGTCTGAGGCTTCAGTGTGGTCAGACTGCAAGGAGTCACATTCCAGAAATGAACATATGTTTTTTGGTGTAGCAGATATTATTCCGGGAATGCACTTGGAATACCTGGCTCTATTTCTGGAGATTGATATGTACTGAATTATTGGTTTGACTAGACATTAAATTTTAAAGACGTTAATGTTCTCTTGTGGTGCTTAATAGTACAGTAGGACATTATAAACACTGTGAACTCTTGTGCAAAGCTTTTAACCCTCAGCTGTTAGCATACATGTGTGGCATCCTGAGAAAACCTTTAACATGGTGAAAGTTTTGAAATTTTCTATTATTGAGTCTGGTTAGATCCCATTGTGAAAAGGGAGAAAATTGCATTTATAAAGATTGCAGTGCAGGAGCATCATGGCTGTTTTCACAGCTGGTATCTGATTACAAATGGAATTGATTAGGATTATGCTGGTTTCGCTACAGCACGTAGCTATCAAATAACTTGCTCAAAGCCTGACATTCACTGTGTGTGGAAATCACATTTGCACATAGACAGACTGCATGTTTTTATCACCATGTTTGTTAAGCTGAGATGTCACAGCCAAAAATGCCATATCCAGTGTGTTTTCCCAGTCCATTACATGTATGCAACTTGCATGTACATCAGATAGTACACTAAGGTATATGACAGCTCTTAAAGCTTAAAAATAGGCTATAGCTTTGCTTATCTAAGATTGTTTGTTATGTTTATAAATGACATTTAAAGATTATTTAAGTATGTATGCATATGGTTGATGTGTGATATAACTACTGGTTGTGCTCATGTAAAGGCGTCTGAGCTGTTTATAAATGTCTCGTGATATGATATCAGAGGCTATTTAAAACCCAGTGCAGTGTTTAGAAACCTCTTCTTCTATAACACCTCTAGCAAACTCTCCTTTCCTCTTACAATCTTTGGGTAGTAATAGTTTGGGCCGTTTAGTGTTTTTTTCTGTGAAAGTCAGCTGAAAAATTGTAAATGATAAGATGCTCGATTCGGCGCACCTGAGTATCAAGAAATATATATTCAACAAACTTCACAAAAAAGTAGGCTATTTATCATAAAACATTGCTTTTATAAGGTGAGATGTAATAAAAAATTTCATACTCTATTCTCTGAAAAAATAAGGTTCCACTTTATCTTGAATCGGTAGAGACTACATGAGGTTTTTTTTTTTTTAAATCATCTAAGCATGATGTTAGCTGAGTGGCTAGCATGCTAGCGTATAATATAAATGTCAGCAAGCAGGAACTGGAAGACTCTCCCAAATCTTTAAGTTTAAGGGAGCACTTTGGTTTATGAAGGCCAGTGAATGTGGACTGAAATGTTAAAATGTGCTAAATCTACCAAATAAGATTAATATACAAGAGTTTGTTTTTGCTGTACAGAAAAATGTATCATATCAAGACCGTGTGTCATATGGAATCAAATTTTGAATTTAGTGTTCCGGTACACTCTTAAAAATGTCACTGTATGCTAGTATTTTCCTATAACTTTCTACAAAATTATAAAAAAACATAAACATATTTGAAAAGCGTTATAATGTGCTATGAAATAAGGAAGCTGTTTTATTAGATAATTAGGAAGCCGGTCCCTACCTAGGTTGCCTCCTTCCAAATAGAACACTGGGTAGTGGTAATAGATTCACAGAAATTGTACATTTTATATATTGTTATATGTGAAATATTGGAGGATTAAGCTCAACCTGATGTCAAAGTTCACTAAAAGCAATCGGACCGTAATCCTGGCACCATCACTGAGTCTGCCTAATGATCCTTAGAGCAAGGTGACTCCAATATGCAGCTGCTGTGTGTGTATGTGTGTTCGCATACACACAGTCCTCTCTTACATAACATATTGATGGATGAGCCAATTATCAGACAAACCAAACATGACAGAAATTGTCTCCACTCATCTATCAGTAAGCCTCACAAAATCTTGGTACATCTTCCATAATCCCTGTAAACAGCATGTCCTGTAATATCTATACAGACCCACATTCAGTTTTTTTCCGTTTTCCTTTTTTCCTTTTTGTCCTTTCAACTGAATAGAAATATTGATTCCACTGATGCACATAAGCACTATAACAAGGCTTTAAGGTGGGGGATTACATTAGTAATGCTCGATGTGGTCGTTTATTTATTCATTAAAGAGTAACTTCACCCAGCTCTGAGCCTAACACAGTCTCCCCCCACGGCATAATTTTGAGAAACGTTAAAAAGTGGGCAAAGGGAAGAGAGGGGAGGCGGGGAGGGGCCGAGAGGGGGGCAGGGAGGGGCCGAGGGGGCGAAGGGGCTGAGGAGGGGGGTGGGGATTATCACATTGGATTGTGAAACACACCACATAGGACATTCTGTCCTTTTAAATTGCTCTTCATATAAGTGAAGATGTGTGTGTGCGTAAAATCATCTGAAACCTGTTCAACAGACTGCATTGTAAATGGAAATCCTGACAAGATTCTGCAGTTTATTTTAGAGAATTCCAAATTTGATATATCCCTTTATAATTGGCTTATGCTTTGTTGATTTCATTCAACTCTGAAACTCGCTTACTAAGAATTGTAAATTTGATCATTTCTATCTCGGGAAGTTTAAGAAACCATCATTTAATCAGTTTCAGACCTACAGTTTGAATCCTGATTTGATCGTGTTCACAGTATTTTAGGTTCTTCAGTTAATTGCCTGTAATCTACTGCAATATTTGTTGAGTTAACTTTAAATATCAGTGTTCATTAACTCTACATTATACAGTTTAGGTGTCTGGTTTGGCAACTTTTTTATTTAGAGCAGACATATTCTGATCCAAAGATTTATAAAAAATTTTTAAATATAGCTTTCTGATGAAGTATGTGATACAAAAGTTGTTTTTTTATATGAATTTAAAAGTGACAAAAAGGTAACAAACCTATATAGTAAACATAATAAACCTATTTGCAAAATTAGATCTCTTAACAAGACATCTTGAATAAAGGAAAAGCTATCTAATAATTATAATGGTAAGATTATTAAATAAGAAATTAAAGGTCATCAAATACAATACATATTTATAATATTTAAAATATTATTCTTATTCTGTCAGCAATATGAAAAAATGCTTATCTACCAATAATTTGACAATATGACTATTTCAAGCTTGAAGTGTTAAAAAAATATAGGAATAGGCTTAATAATCATATATTTGTTTAAAAACAATCTAATAAAGTGAAATATTTGTCATATTTGTCTATATTTAAGATATTTTACTTGTTAAGTTGGCATTTTTGCAGCATTGTTCCCAAGGTGCCTGAACATTTCTGGTAAATGATCATAAATTCAAGAAAATAATCTTGATTATAAATTGTAAGTATTTTAACCAGCCTTATGGGTAAAACTTCAGTGCATTTTTTAACAATATGATATATACCAAAATGATAAAATATTGGTTAAAGTGTAGTAGGAGAACAGAATCACTGAAAGTTCATATTACTAGGAAGTGATATTCATATCCTATTGTTGTGAGCCTATAGGTCCAATGTACGTGTGTGTGTATGTGTGTTGGGGTCTGATCCTCTGCCTGCTCAGTACGATTTGTGTTATTGAATACGGCTGGCCCTGCTTTTGACCCATGTCCCTCGGCAAGTAATCACAGGGCCTCATTTCACCCTCCAGAAGTGCCTGCTTAAAATGAGTTCTGTCTCTATGGGCAGAGGGATGTACACAGCAATAAGTGTGTGTGTGTGTGTGTGTGTGTGTGTGTGTGTGTGTGTGTGTGTGTGTGTGTGTGTGTGTGTGTGTGTG
>JAQQZR010000018.1:10459161-10471082 GCA_030068235.1 Notoglanidium macrostoma | reverse complement strand
TGTGTGTGTGTGTGTGTGTGTGTGTGTGTGTGTGTGTGTGTGTGTGTGTGTGTGTGTGTGTGTATGTGTGTGTGTGCATGCACCTTAATCTGATCCACCTAAGAGTCAAGGTGCACCACATCGAATCTTATGATTATCATTGAGATGGTATAAGAGGTGTCTTAATATAAATTGTCTTTAAGGATGAGTGTGTTTCATTTGGTGTAAGTGTGTATAATAAATTCTTGCATTAAGAGAATTTATTTCTAGAAGACCAGCATGGCATTTTACCAAACAGGACCCTTTGAATTGTACATATGCTGTCATTTAGTACAGTGTGTTTGGTTTGTTTCTGTGAGAAGCTTTGTAACTTTGTAAAAAAACAAGGGTAACCTATCTCGTCAGGGCTGCCAAGTTAGTTAAAGTGCAGTTCTTTGATTTGAAACAGAAAGGGTAATGCTATTCCATGGTTACTGAAGTTAAATTTGGTGTTAGATTTAAGAATTATGGGTAGAAATGGCATGTTCATAAATACATAGGCAGTTAGATATATACAATATACTGTATGCATGGGTGCGAGTGTTTGTGTGCATGTTTGTGTGCATGTTTGTGTGAGTGTGTGTGTGTGTGTAGTGGAGTAGGGTCTGGGGTGTTCAAGGGACCAAGTGTCCCTGCAAGAGTAGGAATATCTGACAGATTAGACCTTGTGGGTACATTTGGCTGTTTTCCACAAGGAAAACCTGTTTTTCTTTTTTTTTTTTTTAAATGCATTCTTTATTTTTAAAAAAATCTAAAAGCGCCAAAATGTTTCCTTTTGGTTACTGAGATTAATGTAAGAGTTGCATTTAGGTGTAGGTATAGCAATAATAAGCTAATTATGTCAGGAACATCCTCACAAGGATAATAACATTCGTGTATATTTGTGTGTTGGTTCTTGAAATGGTTGCTATATAATGCATGTAGCTCACTATGTGCGTGACAACGTGTGTATGTGTGAGTGTGAATATGTGCATAGGAATGTGTGTGGCACTGCCAGGGTTCTTCTGAAGGTCAGCAGCAGTAAACACCATCAACCTCAGGCTTCTCCTCTCCTGCCTCAACACAATCGCCTCTCATATTACACTCTGTGCCTGCAGTGAGGCCTATCGACACTTTTTCCTCAATCGGTTTCCCTGCAAATCCAGTTTATGCCCATGTACACAGCTACAATGACTAAGTACCAATGCTGTAAAAAAAAAGACCATACAGTATACAAATTTAGTGTAGTACGCATGCCTGTAGATCTGTTCCCGCCTGGGTGAGCATGTATGTGTGTATACAGTATACAATATATATACAGTATATATGTGTTTGCCTGGCTGTGAAGTGATTGCCTGTGTTCATGCAGTTGCAAAAACATGAGCGAGTTTTAAAAGCAGGTAAGTGGACAGCAGCTGTCAAGGTCCGATTCTCTGTCAGTGCCAGCACCACATTTCTCCGTGCTAAATATAACTTGCGTGACAGCAGTGAAAGATGCCCCAGCTTCCCGTTAACTCCACTCTGCTTAATCACAAGCTTCAGCTGAGCAGACCACACACAATTCAGAAACACACACACTCACAAATAACATATATACATATTATTAAAGGACCATAAAGTGTATAAGCACTATATATATATATATATATGTATAATGTAATATAACAATAATAGAAAAATATAATAATAACAATAACATAATAATAAAACTCCAGGGTTATTATAATTAGCAAAGAAAAAAATATATTTTTTAAATAAAATATTTTTTTTATAATAGAATATATTTAATGATATATTTTAGATATAAAATAATGTTACCATCAAGGAGCACTTTATTAGGAACACCTGTACACTTATTCATGCATGCAATTATTTAATAAGCCTATTGTGTCGCAGCAGCGCAATGCAAAAAATCATGCAGATGCAGACTAACAGCTCTGGGTAATGTCCACATCAACCATCAGAATAGGGAAAAACATGTGATCTCAGTGATTTTGACCGTGGCATGACTGCTGGTGCCAAGTGGGCTGGTTTAAATTGTTTCTAAAAATGATCTCCTGGGATTTGGTGCAATAAAGAAAAAACATCCTTGAAATGCCTTGTTGTTGAGAGAATTGAATGGAGAATGGCCAGACTGGTTCAGAGTGACAGAAAGGCTACAGTAACTCATAAACACTCTGTACAATTGTGGTGAGCAGAAAGCAGCTCAGAATGCACAACATGTCCAACCTTGAGAAGACCACGCCAGGATCCAATTCTGTCAGCCGAGAACAGAAAGCTGAGGCTGCAGTGGGCACAGGCTCACCAAACCTGAACAGTTGAAGACTGGAAAACTGTAGCCTGGTCTGATGAATCTCGATTTCTGCTGAGGCACACAGATGGTAGGGTCAGAATTTGGCACCAACAGCATGAATGTTTTCTTGGCACACTTTGGGCCCATTAATACAAATCAATCATCGCTTGAATGCCACAGCATTCTATTTGAGTATTGTTGATGACCATGTGCAGCCCAACACTAACAATTTTTTCATTTGTTAAAGAACAACACATTTTGCAACCAAACTACTATTGAAGATTAATCAACACCTTCTGACCAATCAGAATCAAGAATTCAACCCCACTATGGTACAACACACAATAGTACATGCTATAACATATATATTTACAAATGTAATAAGAAATAATATAAAAAAAAACATTGTGATAACTCTGAGGATCAGAAGTTCAGGTTCACAGTCACTAGCCGTGTAAACTGCTGCTCATGGCTCCTGTTTCTTCAACGCATGCATGCCTTCCCTCATAAAGATTCATTAAGGCAGAAAGTGTGTGCTCGGCATGGCTTCCTATTGCTCATGTGAAGTGTGATAATCGCTCACGGATTCATCAACAGAGCCACAATCCTCTCATACTTCACAAATCAAACTTGCATTGTGTCTCTGGTTTTTTTCCTTGTTAACCCAGTTACACTTGTACTGTATAAAAAAAGAAACAGGGCATTTGTTGCATTGCTTGCTGTGTGTAAAAATCAGGTTCTATGAACAAACCTATCGTACAAAGTGTATAAAGTATATTATAATGAAATTCAGACCTAAGACGTAACTATAGATATAAGCACTCAGATGTCGCACAAGATTTACGTACATGGGGTGAAGTTTGAGTATCTCAGTTTCTCTCTCCATAGATGCATGCGCATTTAGATTGCGTCATTTCCGTTTCTACCAAGGAGCTGTATTAAAGGGGTTGGCTCACTCTTACCAGAATCCTCTGTGCTTAGTAGCGAGTCAACATTTTCGATATTCCAAAAACAATCCACAATAATCAACATCATAGGCTGTAGATCTTAAATTGTAAAGTGAAACTGAAGATATTTTGTTGTATCTATCTATTAGTATCTATATTTAATTCTTTCGACTGTTCCATTCTGGCCACGAAGGAAAGAAAAGATGAGGCATATTTGTTTAGAGCTTCCACATGTGACACGTGAATGAAGAAAATGTTCAAGATGGGTTTCAAAGAGATCACTAACAGTGAATTTTCCGGAGGTTTTGCTGCACAGGGAGCTAACGCGGTAGTGGTCAAGTGCTTTCAAAAAACAAAAATAATGCACTGGTTTCTGGGAAGAGTGAGCCAGCTTCTTTAAGTCCGGTGTTACTGGACTTTCTCTCCATAAATATTGGCAGGTCTGTTTAATTTGAAAGTGATCATTTGCAAATCCAAATGCTGGGATGATCAATTCATTTGAGGTTTTGAATCAAAGTATTACAAGACTTTGTAATTATAATTTTATAACTGACATCTGTGATTTAAAATTATTGAACCAATATCTAAATAAGCAAAGTCAAAGCATGTTTAATTAATATAGTATTATAAAACGTCTAACATTTTCACTGCTATTGAAATAACATGTTTATGACAGTCCTAATTAATTCAAAAGTTTTGTGTATTAATCAAAGTTTAATTTCAGTGTGTTTTGGTGATTTCAGAACATCGAGCTGAAGGTGGAGGTGGAGAGCTTGAAGCAGGAGTTACAGGAGAAACAGCAGCTCCTTGACAAAGCTCTGTGAGTCTCTTTCTGTCTACCATCTGTTAGTCTGTGACTCTGTCTGTGTCGTTCTACTTATCTGTACAACTCTAAAACATTACAAGTTTCACAGTACAAAAGGTTAAATAGTTTTGTAGAAATAGGTTAAATGTGGCATTCAGCATCTGTTTGTTGCTACAGAGGAGCTGTAGGCAGTCGAATTACTTTTAAAGAGGCACGATAAATAATACTTCGGATTTTAATATGTCATTAAATATGGTTGTCCTCTTACACACTATATAACACTTTAATAAGTGTATTCATCACCGCTCCGTTCCAGTTGCCCTTGGGGCACTTCTCTGTTTGTTAGACAGTGTTAAATCATTTAATCGATTCCAAGAATTGTTTACGTATCCTTATGGCTGTAAAGTGCGATAAGCAGGGAAATGCTAATATGCATTAGTGATGCAGACACTCAAGACAGATGCAGGCTGTTTGTGTCCGTCTGAGAAATGTACGGTGAACTCATAGCTCATTTATAGCACTTTTCCACCGGACAATGCAGCTCACATAATAACATTTCATCTCTATTTCCCCTGTGAGCTGAGCCATACTTAAATACACATGCTGAATTTAGTTATCCTTCTTGCAATCTGAACCAGGACATACAGGCCAAGATAAAAATGTTTCAGACCATTGATTGATCAAACAAAATCTTAAGGGAATCGTCCTGAAAAATGTCTCTGGCTGGTTACTGAATTACACTTCGGCAGTAAAAAACAATTACCATGATTATTAATTAAGATCAAAGCCTAAATGTTTTTTCATTCACTTTGTTTGCATACTGCATAGGGTATAACATAATACTGTTGTACTCAGTGTAAATTAGAACGACATTTGAGATTCTGCCTAGAATTCATCATGTTTTGTTTTATTTATTGTATTCTACTTTATAATTTCTTTATTTTTTCACTAAAGATTGAAGTATTGATAGGAATCCGACATACAGCCAGAATTTGGATAGTCCTGTGTTTGTATTTGTTATTGAACCCTTTTATTGAGGCGCTGATCAGTGGAAAAGCACTGCTCAATCTGATTAATACTGATTAGTCCAAGAAGAGCACATACTGTATGCTCTCCAGTCACAGTGAGCAGCTGGAAAGTGAAACACACATTTGACTCACATGTCAACCATTCAGCCGTATGGGATGATCTTGGCAGGAAGCAGAGGGCAAGTATGTAAGTATATACAGAGATCTGGGGTATACCACCGCAAGGAAAGAAAGGCAGAACAATGAAAGATGGAGGAAATACAGAGTTTAGGAAATCTAAAAAAAAATGTGATTGAATGAATATCTGTTTAGTAATGAATGATGGGTCAGTTTGACTGGACTGAAGATGACAATTCACGAAGTTCATGTGATTTTCTTAAATAACTTCCCTGAAGCTGTGACAACATTCAGCAAAGGGGCTGATTTATACTTCTACATTGTACTACATCAGTATCATGACAAACTATTAGGGCTGAAAAATACATTATATCCTGAGACCTTGTTTATAATAATAAAAATATAATAAATAATTGTATAAATATAAATATATGTATATATTGTTATTAATATAATCATTATAATGCTATATTGTTATAATCCTTTAAAAGTAAATAATCTTGGGGTAAAATATCTCTCACACACATGATTTATAATTTATTTTCCATCTGTTTCCATTTAGTTTCCATCTCATAATATTGGACTGGGTTCACTCTGCGTTTCCTCTGAATAACAAACACGCTGCACAGAAAAGTAGTAGCCCTTTCATTCAAACCAAGAAACACTAAACTTAGTTTTGTCATCTGACCTTTTGTGTGATTTGTACTTCAATTAGATGATGTGTACCCATCAAATGTCTTTTAAGCTCTCTTCAATAGTTTAGCAGAAAAATAATAATAGAGTAAATAATCCATTTCCTATTCATACGTTACACCTGCGACTGAGTCTGTAACACGTCCACTAATGACATATTACATAAACATCACCAAAATAGGCTAGAATATTAACCCACTTGGGTTCAACATTAAGTGTTACTCTATGTAATCTCATGACATGACCATTGCTGATTGGCTTCATAAATCTACAGCAATGTACTTTTACAGTTACAGTTAGCCCACAGCCTTGCTTATTCTGTGTGTTATTCTGTGTGTAAAATATTTGTTAACAGCAGATAAGATGATGTGGATATCCAAAATGAAACTTTATATTGATTTTTCTCTTAGCTTTGAAAGAAGGGCAGGGTTTAGCCCTGCTAGCCCATTGATATGAGCCACCCCTGAGACAGAGGGTTTATGGGTAAACAAGGCACTCAGAGACACACTAATGCTCTCACTTGCCATCCCCGACAGATATCCTTAAACTAACTGCGCAGTGTGCATATCTATGGTGAATCAACCAGCCTTCAAGCAAACACTGATTGGTTGGTGGGAAGGTGTGTCCGATTACATACTACATCACTTGCATTCGTTCATTATTAGCAGTGTCAGTATCTCAGAAGACGTGAATGAAATGTGTACCGATATTGATGTTCTGTATGCTATATTCAGATGGCTATATTCCTGATTTAATAGCACATTTATCATGTCTCAGGGGATGACCTTAGATAAGTTGGTGTCAGTTACCAGAACAGCATGTGTATTGTGCATAAATTAGTGTATTCAATGCTGGAGTCAGATAGGTCTAAATAAAATCCTTGTCATGACTAGCTATTTTAGCTGTTTATGTGTGTTTATTTCAGTGAAACAGGCAGCTAGATGTAATATCTTATCATATACTGACATAAGGTATACTGACAATTAATCTCTGAGATGCTAGCAGAGCTAATTATAAACCTTAAAATTATAGGATTTACACAAAAGAAATGATACAAATTAGCATTTGTATTTTGTATAGTTATTAGGTAATGACTGTTCTAAAATGCAAGTACAGTTTTAATTTCTTTACTCAATCTCTCAGCTAACCTCTTTAGTTAATCTCTCAAACAATGGCAAGCATGCTAGCTCTGACAAAACAAACTAGCTTAGCTGTCATGATACAAATAAGCAAATAAGCTAAAAACACAATACTGTATCTTTAGATTTCAAATCACTTCACAAATCCCAAAGCACAAAGCACATTAGCATATATATTTTAAAGCCATCTATAGGTTAAGGTCATGAATTTGTTTTAAAAAGGTATGGGGTATAAAGTAAGGATAAATCTTTTAAATATTTACTGAAGTGGAAGAAAAGAAAAAAATTTAATTGAATTATAGATAATTTTTTAAATAAAATTGTACTTAAGTAGGCTACAGTAGCAAAGTTATTGTACCTTGTTACTTCCCAACCACTTACAGAAACACTATGAGACCCAATAAGGACATTTATTTAAAGAACATTGAATATATTTTACATACAGTGATTTCTGTGTGTATAGTTATACAGTACAAAAATAATGGCTGTCCCCAGCTCTCCAAAAATGGCTGCCAGAATGAGTGACTCTGGGTATAAATTAACCCTTATATACATACCTCAGGTTGCCAGACTATGAGCTCATCACATAGCCCAACACCACCACCCTATATCATCCATTTGTGTTTTCTGTTAGACCCCCACCTTTCATTTTTTGTCATGAAAAAAAATTCTAGGTGAAATTCAGACAGCAATCTGTATTTGGTAGCTACAGTTTGTAGATTAATTTTTGTTGAATATAAGTCCAAGATCTACAATAACAGCTGGAAAAATACTCATCCATGGTGGGTGTGAGCTGACAGTCATTATCCCAGTTTAAAACCAGCATATTTATACACACAGTGACAGACACAGTGGCGTGGGCCATTCTGGGAGTCCCATCCCTGCAAAAATGAGTCCATCTGTATGTGCGTGTCTCCATGTACTAGCCATAACTATTTTAAGACGTGATGACAGATGTTTATACATGGAAAATTTAAAAGCCCTCTTCTGCTTCAGGATGACCGAAGCCATCCTGGGATGATAGGGCATGCCTACTTAGTTACCTGTTCTATTGGAAGAGTAGTGTCATGACGTGCAAAAACTTCTGAGCTCTGCACATATAGATTTTTGCCTTGTACAATCTAGCTGTAACACATCTATTCTAGCTAGTCAAGTTCTTCAGGAATGCCTGGTAAATTAGGGTCAGATGTAAACCCACCAGGCTTGGTCAGCCAACTGACTCCATCATCTGAACATATGTAGGAGATTCCACAGGTCTACACTTGTTGGGAACTTAAAAAAAATACAAAGACATCCAGAGTGAGCCATTTGTTCTTAAAACAGCTGTAGCTTTATGTATACATAGCTGTGGATGTTGGAATGACCAGTGATGGCTGGTATAAATGGGCTAGCAAGCCTTGCTGTATTTCAAAGATGTATAGACGTCATCAGGATAAGGTTTCATTTTTGGCATCCAGATCAGATTATTTGCTGTTAACAAATGTCTTAAAGCTGATTATTTTGGATTTTTGTGGAATCAAATGCCACCAATAGTCATAAGAAAATAGAAAGGTATAAAAAAAGCAAAATTGGGGCTGATTTGGTACTAGCCAAGACTGTAAATTCATGCAGCCTAGCAGTTAACGACATGTCAGGTGATTACGCAGAGTGAAACACTGAGTTTTTCTGCATTTGTCTAGATGTTTTCTGTTAATATGTCACATATAACACATCACCAGCACTGACTGAGAAGGCACGTTTAAAGTCATGACTGTAAGGAATGCGAACGAGACAGATTATTTCTGCTATCATTTATTATTTAAATGTCTTTGGAGGAGAAACTAAAAATACACAGATAAAGCATACACTGTGCAATAATGTGACAGAAGAGCACGTTAAGTTTTATGTTTGCCATGTTTGTCATTCAGAGGAATCACTTGCAAGTCAGTAGAGCATTATGGACTTGATATGCTATTAGAAATCAGGAATAAAATTAGAAAACACAAACGTCTTTAAGCGTGCGTGCAATAGTTCTTTCTTATTATACCGTCGGTGAGACAGGATATCGCTCAGCCCTAATAGTTTCATTGTTGACTTATTGACAGATATTAGATTTAACGCTTTAACCGTTACTTGGGCACATGTAGACATGTATTAAAACAAAGCAGGATAGTGGTGTTCCAGCTAACCCGCCCCTTTCCGGTTTTCTGATAGGACAACAGCAGAGAGCCTGACCAATAACAATGAAGCAGAGCTGCAGCGTCGCTGTGAGGCGAGACAGCAGGAGATTGACCACATGCAACAGGTCTTGCAGACCAAGATACAACTCCTGCAAGAGGTAGAGACACATTCTCACACATGTATACACACACGCTTACACACTAATTCACATAACTTCATGGTGCTTTTGTTGATGAACATACCGAACACCATACTGAACACCATAACTGTATTAATGTTGATAATGATGATGCTATGTATGGCAGGAGGCTCAGTTAGCACGGAGCGAGGCTGAACGCATGGCTAGTCTCGCAGAGTCCTGCTCCCAGCATCCCCCTGTCACCATGGAGCCCATCACCAAGGAGATATCTGTTGCTAAGAGTTCCCAACCTCCTAACCTTCTGCTTGACAGAGACAGCAAAAGGTAAGAGAAAATGAGAGAGTTGTTATCATTGAGTTATTCTCTCTGACCTAGAGAAATAGTCCTCACTCTAAAAATAACACTACACCACCTCAGCACATGCACTCTGGACCCTTGCTCTCTCTCTCGGTTCAGTGGTGGCCAATATCCCATATTCTGACCGTGTTCTCGCATACACTAAACAAAGCATAGCTCTCTAGTCACTATATCTAGAATATCTCTATAATCTAGAATATATATTTGTCTAGAATATCTCTATATATTCTCTATAACAAAAGTGGCATCTCTTAGCCAAATGAATCTTTAGCCTCTGCTCAAGGGTACGAAACTATCTTGAGCTGGAGTTAATCCACAGACCACAAGTGAAGGAAAAAAAGTGGATTCCAATGTATTTATAATGCCAGAAACATGTGCTGTCTGAACATGTCACACTTGTGCTACCAAAGATTTGAGCAATGCAGCTTCAATGATATGATGGACAATATTATATTTCCAGATTTTCACAAATTCATTTAGACAGTACATTTTTTTAAAGAAGTATTTCATATTTGTTTTTATCTTTTGCAAATAATGTTCATATTTGTCGTGAGTTTGTGGTGCTGGATGATAACAATGCTTGAATATTAATGATTAGTTTATGGTTAAAAATGATCTGAAGTATAAAGAGTTTTGTTATTTTGGTTAGCTATCACATATACAAAGTCATACAGAGCATTAATGTGTGCGACTTTTCTGCAGGATTGAGGAGCTCACTGCGGCAGTGCGCTGTAAGGAGCTGTTGATACGGGAGTTAACAGAGGAGAGGAGCTCTCTGAGAGAGAGAGTCACAGAGATGGAAGAACAGCTTCAAGAGCTCTCTACCTCCCTACTGCAGAAAGAGAGAGATGCAGAGGTGTGTTTGTGTGTGCATGTGTGTTTGTGTGTGTGTGTGTGTGTGTGTGTGTGCGTGAATAACAGCAGAAAAATGAGTAGCCATTGGGTACAACGAACATCATACATTTTCATATTAAAGATATGGTTTAAATTCTGTGATAATTACAGTCCTAGAAACTACTTTAAAAATTGCACATTTACGTTTGTTATACTGTGACGCAATTTTTTTTATAATCTGCATCACTATGAAACATATCTCTACCTGCTACATTATATTGATAACCTTGGTGTGATTTTAGGGAAAAGAGACTAGATCAACAATAAGGAGTTAATATAGAGTGCTGTGCAAAAGTTTAGGCACCCTATATTTTTAGTATAAATTTAGTCAGTACAAAAGATTTTAGACTTCCAGATATGTTTTTATTTGAAATATGTTTGTCAGTAAAGAAAGCAACATGTTATGCAAGAGACTACTTTTAAGACCAAAAAATATCATGAAGGCTCCTGGGTTTTTCATGCAAAAAAAAAAAGAAGCAAGTGTGACAGTCAAAGTGTCCAGAAGAAATGTGGCAGATTCTCCAAGATGCTAAAACTTACCAGCTGATTTCCTTAAAACTGTACACATTGTGCCTGGGACTACAAAAAAAGCATTTCTTTTGCACAGTACTGTAGTCTTTTTAAAGATTTGGAAATTGTAAGTATAAATTAGTGACTATTTACTGACTTAGAATTTGGTAGAAATGTTGCGCCTTAAAAATGCCCAGTGATGCAGTGAACTTAGGTCAGCTCTCTCACTTTCCGTATTGGTGTTACCTGAGATATCATGGGACTAGAACTCATGTTTCCGCTGACACATCAGCAGCTGCCGAGTTACTGATGAAGTGAATCCGCTTTCATGCTTTCGTTCTCAAGTTGTATCTCTTGGAACGTCGCAAACCGCAGAACCCTTTCTGAATGTGAAGCATTGCCTTTGGAAATCAAATTCTGAATATTGTTCAAAATCATGAAAAATTAATACATATAATGACTTATGAAGTGCTTTCATTCACAGCACACAATAACATTTAAAAATCCTCTAATGGTTTTAATTACATTATATACACTGTGTGCGATTTTGTGTAGTGATAATCATGGTTGTTCTTCATCATTACAGTTTTATCAGGAAGAGCTGGGTCGTGAGAGGCTGCGTGTCCAACAGGAAATGCAGGTAGGCCTTACCGTTTTTGTGTCAGTAAATTTGTATACAAAATCTGGCAGTTCTGTTCAAACTGAGTAGTGTGCACTATAGCACTGAGGTGCATCGTAACTTTGTGAAGCATGTACACTACCAGACAAAAGTTTGGACACACCTTCTAATTCAATGTTTTTCTTTATTTTTATGACTTTAAAAGAGACTGGATAATGATGGA
>JAQQZR010000018.1:10437372-10453882 GCA_030068235.1 Notoglanidium macrostoma | reverse complement strand
TATGTATACACAAACACACACACACATACTCTTTGTTGTTTAGCTCCATTTAATTTTATTGTTTTAATTTAGCTAGAATTCCAATTTCGCTTTCATATATGAAAGGTGTGAAAGGTCATGTGTTTCCTGAGAATAATGACCAGCATGTGTAGATAGATAGATAGATGAGCTCAGAAATATATCACAAAATAATCGAAGCCATCGAAGCCACGTATTAGTGAATGTATGAAGATTTATGAGCAAGTGAGGGAATGTTTCTTCAAGACAACTGAATTTAAAAAGTATGAACATGTTTTATTTCCTTATATTAATAAGACAGTGGAAAAAATGACATGATGCACTATGGGGTAATAAGCGCGCGACGTTTCACCTGCTCACTGAGCCTAGTACACTTAATAAAGACTGTGTGGGAAATTCCAAACCAAACTGCAGAGGTAGACACAGCCCGCTTGTTGATCCACGTATTCACCATACAGAACCTAAACATTTCTTAGAGCTTTTACCGATTACTCGTCGCCTCGAACAATCTTTACACTGCAAGAGATTTCAAATCTTGAGTGAATACATTACAGATAGACCGCGTTGTGACAAAACGCACAACCTGTTTTGGGAAATGGTACGTCCTGTCGTCGCGAGCCTCGACAACCACAGCGCTTCTGCTACATCATTGCTATGTGTGGCTCTTTATTTGGGTGGGAGTGTGTACCGCAGCGGCTGCTTCTAAATCACAACGGAACGTTTTGTTTGTCTGGAAATAAAAACGAAGACGGGGACAGAGAACGGGAGAGAGAGAGAGAGAAAGAGATGAAGCCATGAAGGAGTGAAGAAGCGCCGCTACCTGTGTTATATAGCTGACAGGGCAGTGACGGAGGAGGATGTGGCGGTGAAGCAGCGAGAGGAGTGATGAAGCAGCCTCACTGTGCTGTCAGAGGAAAAACCGGCGTCTTTACCGACAAAATGGCTCCTAAAACGGCTTCAGTTTGGGTGACATTGGGATTTACGTAGGACAGAAGTCTAAACTGGGTATTTATGCTTTAGCGAAAGCGAATAACATGCCTTCCTCTGCAGCACCATACCGGTATAACGACCTTCATTTTCCGGATATGAAAGGCTGCAGCGTGGCCTGCTTTAACAAGGATGGCTTTATTCTAAGGTGAACTCTCCTGTCACCTGTTCTGGGTCGTCTTCAGTCAAGATATTCATCTCCATTTAAAGAGGTGCTCTATTTAAGTACACATTTCCCCCCATTTCTAGCCTACACTTCTACATGTCTTTGGCTGGTCACAAATCTATAATCCTGCAAAATGCACCTGCTATCTTCAGCATAAGACATTCATAGCATTGGGGTTATTTTTTCACCCAGATTAATTATTGAACAAATCATATAGAGCACTGGATATGGACTGGCTCTGAATCTCCGTCCAAGTTTAGATCGATCGTTCATCCTGGAAAGACTTCGATCCCCCCAATCCAGGATGAAGGAGGTGTGTCGGGTTTGTGCGCGTGAGCTGTGTGGAAATCAGCGCCGCTGGATCTTCCACCAGGCAGCCAAGCTACATGTGCTGCTGTCCCACGCTCTGGGCCACGAGCTGCGCCGGGACGGCCGTGGAGAGTTTGTCTGCAGCAAGTGTGCCTTTATGCTTGAGCGTATGTATCGCTTTGACACGGTGGTTGCGCGTGTGGAGGCACTCTCTATCGAGCGCTTGCACAAGCTCCTGCTGGAGAAAGACCGTCTACGCCAATGCATCAGCGGGATGTATCGCAAACACAACAACGATACGACATTTGGGGAGAAAGGCTGCATGGTGGATATGTCGAGCCTCCATGATGCCAAGTACTGCGCTCTGGTCGAAGAGGACCTGATGTATTCAGTTTACGAGTCGTGGGCAGAGGATGAGGAGCAAACGTTGGAGTGTAGCCATAATCCACAGTGCCATGGGTCGGACGTGTCTTCGCCTTGGCACCGGTCAAGAAGATGCAGAGGCTGCAGCGCGCTCCGTGTGGCTGACTCAGACTATGAGGCTGTTTGCAAGGTACCCAGGAAGTTGGCACGTAGCACTTCCTGTGGTCCTTCTACACGCTACTCTGAGACTACCATGACAACAACGGCATCAACTACTCTTGTACCAGAGAGTGAGCAAACCGCAAGAGCTTCATCTGACAGTGACAAGACTTTGGGAGAGAGGGCAAGCTCCAGCAATTCAGCAGACTCCTTAACCTCCACTCTGGCTGCAGCGACCCCTGTTGGAGATGTGGATCGAGACGGGAGGGAAGAGCAGAACTGGGACTCTGTCTCAGAACAGCACTTGGAACCCAATCTAGACTGTACAAGTGCAACTAGCAAACTACAGCTTGCGCTGTGCTTGGTTCAAAACTGTGTATACAAACCTATCCGGGTCCCCCATGGAAGTAGGCTGCCTGTTTTAATGAAACCTGGGGACGTGGGTAGAGGCATAACTTTAGGCAACCCAGAACAAGCTCTGAGAACCCCCACTGATCGGGCAGCCTGTGCAATAGAGATATCAAGACCACCAAGAATTCGACTGGGCTTGGCACTGGATTTGGCTGAGCTGGAGGAGATGTGGGATGATGTATATGTGGAGTACTTACCTTTCTGCTTGAAGAAAGTTGAAAAGAAGGTGAAGTGACGACTTGGTAGAAGTCCTAACTCTCCCACCATACAGGATTAGATCAAATGGTCTGAATTATATGATATGATAATTAGCCCTGCAATTACTCGGTGTACCCTGCCTCTCACTCGAAGTCAGTTCCACACGACCCTTAACGGATAAGCAGTATAGATAATGGATAGATAGATGGATATGATAATTAGGGACAGGTCTTAGTCAGGGAACATACCAATGAAAGGAACACTCAAGTATTTTTTTAACTTAGTCTAGCAGCGTACATGTAGCATATGTGACACTACCACAGACAGGAATTTCTGCGTGGTTCCTGGTTAACTTGAAATTCACATAATGGAAGTCTAGGGTTACATGTGGAATTCTGATTGTGAACATTCAAAATATCTGACTAAATAACACCAGTTGAAACCTTCTACCATTGCACTTTAACAATGAATGTTTTACCAAAGCAATTTTTTTTACTTTATCCAAATTAAGCATCACTGGAGCAGTACAGTGAAAACGTGTTGAAATTCTTGCTCATGGGAATCACATCTGCACTCCACATATTATTAATAATTACACTACTTATAGAATAATTTGTCAAAGTACTTATTCTTAGTACCGGCTTGCAGGTTAACAAGGAGAGAAGATTGGGATAGTGTTAGAATAAGTTCTTTTACCTTCACCTCTGGATTCCTGTTTGTCTGGCCTGACGGCAGTAGGAAACATCGAATATAGGGAAGATATATTGTGCTACGTGATTAGTGTTAAAGTCCATTTAGATGTCATTAAGGACAGTGTGTGTAACTTGTAAGGATGTCTGCATCAATACGACATCAATCTCACTGTTGGCCGGGTAAATTTACCCAACCATTTCCAACAGATTAGAGCTGTTGCTTATTCTATGGGTAAAGGAGGAAATGTAGGTTGTCACGCTGGCTTCCAAACTAGAAATTGACCTGACGAGGTTTGATTAAAGATGGCTTGACTGTGTAGTGTTAGGAAAAGGAAAATGCAAAATATTGAGAGCTAGCAAAAGCAGTTTGGGATGTTTTAATAGGTTTTCGAATGCATCACACACACAAGAGACAAACTCCCAGCAACACGAGAGAATTGTTGCTTGTTAGTGTGACTGTATTATGATGATAATGCTATTATTGTGTTTTGGTTTTTAAAGTGCACTGAATTCATTGAAAGCATATTGAAAGTGTCACTGTCTAGAGGCAAATAAAATGATAATGACACTGTCATGGATGACAAGCATGCTACGGAAGCAGGAAGTTTAACTATGATTTGTAGATTTGCAGTTCAGGAAGCTCTCTGTGCTCTACAGAGTGCATTAGTGATGAAGAAAAACTAGCTCTCATCCCCTGTTTGTCTCTTTGCCCTTCCTACTTTATCCAAAGCCAGCACACTTTCATTTAAGTAGGTTGACATGGCGTATGTGGCATCACTACTGACCTAGTTGTCGCACAGACTGCTGGAGGCAGAACACATACACGCACACACAGATGCAAGGTCTGACCTCATGTTTGTTACTGTGCTATTCAGAACCATGACCGCGCTGACATTTTAACAGTGGTAGTACAGAGTATTGTGGGGTAGAATAACTTAGAGTACCACCCTGTACCACCCTGAGGCTTTTAAAGGAGTGAGGCATGTAGCTTTATGCACTAGAGCTGAGGTTAAACCATACTATTATTACAGAAGGGCAGGACTGTGTGTTTGTCTCTCATGGAATAGCTGTCTCAGTAAAAGCTGTAGGTGTATGTGGTGCAATGGCTGTATGTTTCTCTTTGTTGCAGTCTCTGATTGAAGAGCAGCAGTCTCAGCTGAACCAGTACGAATCTGCAGCAGGCCAGTGCGTGAGTGAACTGCAGAAAGCTCAGCTACAGGTTCAGTCCCTCCAAAACAAGATCCAGCAGAGCGAAACCAGCAACAAGGTACCAGCCACAAGACTTCCTTTTAAATGAATGACTTGGTCCTGAATTCTGTTCTAGTGCCATATTAAAAGAAAAACTAAAATGAAGTGTCGGTAAGGTTTTCATCCAGCACGAGTCACTAGCACACCTTCAGTGCACCTTAACAGAGGTTCTACAACTGTCCTGGAGGGATGACTGACATGCTACCGAAAGAGATTTACTCAGTGTCTAACACGACCCAGATAACGCTAGAAAAACACACCCACGTCATAACAGAGCCACCAAATCCCCTCACTGCATGGGTCAAGCATTCAGACCTGTACCATTCCACATGCACTCGTCCACTTGTCGAGGATATGGTAAAGGGTGACTCAGCTGACTAGATCACATTTTTCCCCACATCTATTTAGTCCAGTACTTGTGCTTTTCATCCACAATTTCCAGCCCTTTTTACTGTTGGGGTCTTCATTTAGATCTATATTGATCCAAAACTGAGATCACCTGGACTGGCTTAGTATTTTTATACAGACCCCGGAGCATGCTGGGATGTTTATTGCTTGATTGTATCATGCAGGTCTGGCTGCACGGTTTTCCTTTTATTTGTCACCCGTCTTTATACATATTTCAGTGAATAGGCATAGGAATAGGAAATTACAGTAATGAAATGTTGACTATGGATTTTGTGTTTCAGAATCTGCAGGAAAAGCTGAGTGAAATGGAGACTGAGCTGCGTTCTATCCAACATGCAGCACAGAATCAGGAGAGGACCATCCAGGGCCTCACTGAGAGTCTTAATACTAAGGAGACAGAGGTACGAATTCATGTTCATACATATATATACATGTCTATATGCATATACACAAATAAGCATTCATGTATTCAATGCCAGAATAATTGGCAACCTTGTTGAAAAGGCCAGTGATGAGTAACTTGTAGTAAGTGATATTTTGAGCTTAAACATGAACTTCTTATATTGTCTAACAGGGTTAGAGACACTTGTGGAGGGGGATTGTTCCTCTTTTCCATGCAGGACTTTTAAAGATCTTTTATATTCTTAGGTTTATCTTATGTAGACTGTCCTGTTGAATTTATACCACAGGCTTTCAGCATTCACAAGGTTCAAATTCAGACACTTTTATAGTAATGTTCGGTCCAGTTTCTTGAAGGGTGTCAATAATTCTGAAGTTGACTGAATTAATACACACAAGTTCACACGTGCTTTAGCTGTATGAAAGAATGTTGCCAAAAATGTATAACCAAACCAGTCTCGTTAGCGCAAATATGACCGTCTAAATGCAAAGCAGGATGGAAATCTCATATTCTGTGGGCGTGTGTGTGTGCGTGCGTGCAGACACAGGAATTATATCAGGTTATAGAAGGACAGAATACCACCCTGTGTAAACTCGGAGAAATGGTTCATCGCAATCAGCTCCAACATTCACATGTGAGTATATTTCTGTTTTTTTTCTGTCTTTCTTACATGTTACAGTCACTTGTCTAAGATTCTGGGGTGTGTATTTGTTTTCCCATCCCACCTTCTTCTCTCTGTCCCCAGGTTGTAGAAGGGGGTGACCTGCAGGGTGAGGTGGTGGCACTACAGAGCTCTCTCTTCCGCTGCCAGCTAGAGCTGGAGGCCAATCAGCGAGCACAGAGACAGAGCCAGAGGACGGCAGAAGACCTGGCACAATCCCAGGACCGCCTGCACAGAGACCTAGAGGTGGCACTGCGGCACAGAGAGACCACTGAAAAGTACAACCAGGTAGGAACAAACATTAAACTCTAACTGACAACAAGGAATTGTGGTCAGGACAACGATTAAGCCATAAATCATCTGAACAGTGAGGCCAATACTGTGATACAATACTGTGTCTTATACAGAAAGCTTTGGAGCAGCATGATAACTGTCAGTATTTATGCCTCTGTGTGTGTGTGTTGCAGGATTTGCGCAGCACAGTGCAGCAGCTGCGTTCAGAGCTACAGGTGAAGGAAGCTCAGCTGAAGGAGAGCGAGTCTGATGAACACTCTGAGATTTTAGCCCGAGACAAAACCATCTCTGAGCTGCAGATTTCACTAAGGGAGAAGGAGAGAATTGTGCAGGTTGGCAGATAATCAGCTTTATTTTAACCAAGGTTCAACAAAGACCATGGTTTTAAGACTCTTCAGTCCCGCAAAAATGTCATTAGGCAAGAGAAAAAAGTATGGCTACACATTAAATCAAGAAAGATACCACGAATGTCTGTCACATGACCACCGCAGCAATACCACAGCAGCGACATTTTTTACACTTTGACTCATTTTGCTCATAAGCATTGACTGAAAATGTCCTCCTGTTTTAAGACATATTGTGCTGTGTGTGTGTGTGGCAGGAGTACTCAGAGCTGCTGGACCAGCCTGCTGAGACTGGTCGACCCCGAGATGCCCTGCTGGACAAACTAAAGAGCCGCATTCGTGACCGCGATAAAGCTCTGGAGGTATTGCATTCACACTACGCTATAATAACACTCCTGAGTTTACACTAGCAAGCAGCTAAGATGCCACTCATTTCCTAAGTACATGTGCAACCTGCCAACTGTGGCAAGCACAAATAAAGTAATAATGCAACCTGTAGTGTTATAAATAAAGATATGTGTCTTGTCATTTTATTCACTCAGTCAGAACCTCTGTACATTGAGCATGTAAGGCGTAGATAGTGCTTGTAAGTGTGTGTTGTGTGCCTTCTTAGCGCTCTATAGATGACAAGTTCCACTGCTTGGAGGAGAAGGAGACTGAGGTGCGCAAGCTGCAATTAGTACTCCGGGAGAAAGAGAGAGACCTCGAGAGACTGCGCTGTATTTTTACCAACAATGAGGAGACAATCATGGTGTGTCTATGTCCTTGTGTGATGTAAAAAAAAAAACATTTGACAGTCTAGAAAATGAAAATCTTACAAAACTGGAAGTATTTCCTATAGGTGTTAATGTGTGTGTGCATGTGTGTGAGAACAGAGTCTGGATGGTCTGATGCGCAGTAAGGAGCTGGAGTTGGAGCAGACTCAGGAAGCGTGTCGGAAGCTGCAGTGGCTCAAACAGCAGTGCGACGAGAAACACACTGTCGCTCTGCGTGAGAGAGACAACATCATCGCACAGCTACACACTACACTACACACACGCAGCAAAGAGACAGAGGTAAACATATAAAAACACACCTATTGTATACTGCTACCTGGCTTTTTATGGATTCTCCTGATGTATCATAGTGAGTGTAGGATTTGTTTCAGTTAGACCAGAGAAACCTGTTTTTCCTCCTGACTTTCCCTCACCAATCCAGTCAGTAACAGATCATAAGTCTTGTGTGAAAGAACAACTGCGCTTACATGGGTGCAAGCTAAACCTTATTAACTGTAACTGTTATGTCGTGCGTGAAGTAGTAGCCTATGGCATGTGCAGACTATACTTTTAAGAACGCTGAATGATATCAGTTATTTGGATCATAGTTCGAGATTAAAGTTTGTGTGCATGTGTGTATTGAAGGACCTGACAGCGGCGCTGTTGGCTAAGCTCTCCCCCGGCCCCAGTGAGATGGTGGACGAGCTGAAGTCACGTCTGGCACTGAAAGAGCGGCTCTTCCAGGAGATGCTGTCTGAGCGCAGCAGGCAGACTCAGGAACACCACACATTGATCCAGGATCTGCTCAATACAATCAGCTCCAGAGACCAGTACATCAAGGTAAAGCCAAACAATGAACAATCAACATATTATAAATTTGTATCAAAATTGAAAAACGCGTGAGCTTTTGAGGAATGGGAGCCAATGCCCTTTTTACTGGGACTCGCAGGTATAGAGAATACAGCTCCATAGAAGTGCTTGGACTGTAAGACAATGAGATGTGTGGAACTGGAATTGGATACAGGCACACCCATATTGATTCACTCACAATTGCCTCTCAACCAGTGTTGACAATATTTCAACGTATGACTGATCCTTCAACCTTTCAGGAGAGTGGCGAGAGGTTGAGGCAGGTGATAACGGAGAGGACCGGGCAATTACAGGAGATGCGCAGGCAGCTCTCATCACGTGAACAGAAGCTGAGTGAAGTGACACGGGAGAGGGAGAGGGAGAGAGAAAGAGGCGCTCCACTGGCCATGGAGATGGAAAGACTTCAGAATAAACTGAGAGAGAAGGAAAGCCTTATACAGGTAAGAGATGTGTGTGTGGGTGTGTGTATATATATAGACACATTCCAACCACATTAATATGAATGTGATAGAAAATGTGGTGTGCTTGTGTAGGATCTGATGCAGAGTCAGGAAGAGGCACAGGCAACCTCTAGATCAGCAACAACACAGAGTATGTTCACTTCAGTTGTGTTCCTGGAGCTGCAGCTAGTAATACAGTAATTCTTAGTAATTTTTTGAGTAATGTATATGTGTATGTATTTTGAGCAGGATCAGGGGATAGCAGCTCGGAGCTGGAGATGCAGGCTGTTAAAGAGGAGCTTCAGATCGCTCTGAGGAAACACCGAGAGACTGAGGTACACACACACACACCCGTTCTTAATTAAAATTGCTTGTAACATTTCCCTTTGTGTTACCGCCTTCTCGTCTGCATTCACAGCGGGAGCTTCTGGAGTTAAGATCTGCTCTGACCACAAAGCCTGAAAATCGCATCAACACTGACCCCCAGGTAGCTGACAGAAATATAGCAAAATTATAGCATTACTGAATTTTATCATGCCTTTTAGATGCTGAAGATAGAAATTAAGTTGAATCATCCCAATCTTTTATTATTACTTAATTATTAGTATAAATTATTAGTAGAGTACTACATTAATACTAATACTAGTAAATACTAAATTATTAGTAGAGAATCTGGTAATAAATAGGTTTGGCATGTTTTTTATGAATAAGGATGAAATGAGTGTGTTAGTTCAGTATGTAATTTGGTGTGACTCTCTCTTTAGAGTGCTCTGGAGCAGTTGGTATCAGAGTACCAGCAGCTGAACCAGGCTCTGAAAGCCGAGAAGAAGCTCTACCAAAACCTGAACCACATGCAGTCTACAGGAGACAGGTTAGCGCCTGACATAGCCAGATTAGACAATCAGCATAGACCTGGGCCTTAGACTAATTAGATAGGTTTTGAGGACAAGTTGGTTTTTAGTGTTGGTAATTTAATTAAATGTAAAAAAAATTTAATATTAGAGAATATCAACGAAAAGTCTTGTTTGTTCATAGAAACAGAAGTGATGAGAAGCCTTTTTTTTTTTTTTATCATCGATGCATAGATCACACATTATTTTAATCCTCTTAGTCATTTAGCATGAAAATATATAACCAGTAGGAAACAAGATCAATTTATAGCATTAAGTGACTATTTTGGTGTTCTACATACTATCTAGACACTACTTTAGCATTTTAAAGGCATTTAGCATGCCTTGTCATTAAAACTGTATGATTTGAATGGTGGTGTTTCATTGCTTGAGCAGTGCGGAGAAGACTCAGATGCTGCACATGGAGCTGGACACGGTTCAAGCGCTTCGCGGACAGCTGGAAGAGGTCCTGAGCAGGACCCGAGACACAGCTCTAGCACTGGACAGGGCATATAAGGCCCACGCTGACTATGGAGGTGGGCCACAGCAGAGTTTGGGCTGTACATTACAAAAGGCCTCCGGGCCAGCAGGGGGTGCCATTCCTAACACTGTATAAAAGAGTGGGTCTGAAACAAGCAAGCTCAACAGAAAAGCACTTCAGCTAACAGCAAAGTGTACTAACGGTGTGGTTATTGTGGACACACAAAGTGGCAAGGCAAACAAATGTGACTTTTTACATTCATTTCTAATGTTTGTATGTTTTATACATGTTTCTCTATGTTTGCATTTTATGCTTTTTGGGTGCTCTTGTCCGTTTTGCCATTGCTGTTTTGTGATTCTTCTGTTCATGTTCCCTTGTAAAGTGCTGCTATCCGCATAGTCTGCCTCATTCATTTTTTTCAGTTCATCATTTACACACATAAGCACAGATATGCCTGATATATTTCAGTCAAAGCCTTAAGCTTGATTCGCAAAATTCTTCTTCTTATTATCATCTGAACTCGGGTCAGGACTTACCGTATGCCTTTTGCTTAATTGTCCAATTTGCTCTTTTTTTATTAATATATGCAAATGTTAAATGCAGTAATGGTATTTGGTTAGCAGCAATGATTAGCTGATGGTTGTGGCATCCTGCATGGTATCCTATAATTAAAACAGTCTTTGTCACCCTTGCTGTCTAAACATGGTGCCAAATGAGATTTTGACATGTAGGTTTATCTACAGAAAAAAGCAAAAACAGGTCATGTTTATGTACATCACAGTAAAAGAAATAAATCTAAACCGGCTTACATGGTCAGAATTGTTTTTTGTATTTTTTTGGCAATCATATCATTAGATTTGTAAGTCATATAGAATAAGGACATATAAGGAATAAAACATGACCGGGTGTGCGGTCATAATACAATAATCAACAACAGTTGATCATTTTCCAATAACTGCACTCCCAGAAGTGTTTTATTCCTCTTATACCACAGCAATTTCCCAAAAGTTAATCATTTTTATTTATCGAAGATCATATATGACAGATCATAATTTTAATCTGTTTACTGTTACTTTTAATGTTTTATAATACACCAACCTCTTCTCTGATTTGAAATTAATAAGACAAAAATGCATGCCGTCATATTATAGACACTGCTCTCTACCCTGAAGATTCTCCTGTACATGTTTACCTCTGACTGTTACAAAGCACTGATGCCGGAGAGTACTTCCATAAATGTTAAACATGTACTCAGAAAACTCTAATATAACAGTAATGACATGTCTTAAATTCAGTAAATATATAAAGCATCTGCTGTTCAGATCCCAGTGAATTAGCTGTTATTGTAGAGGTGATAATGTATTAGAAAGAGCGCATTAATATAAATTTGTGTATTACAGCCAGCACTACTGTCAGAGCTGCTGTTATAGAAAATTAATCAACACTTTCTGACCAATCAGATTTCGAGAATTTAACAGTGCTGTGGTATAACTCATAACAAAGAGCAAACACTTTTGGATCATTGAAGGTAAGTATATAAGAAATACGCAGCTATGTGTGTACCGGTATTGGTATTATGCTTTTAAGGTAACCCATTGGCTCAGAATCCATAAACATGACTTTAACTTGGTAGTCAATTTAATACTGTCCTCTAACGTTCATGGATGCATGCATGCTAACCGTGCATGCCAATGTTTGCATGTTTGCTACATAACAGCCAGGGTTGATATAAAAAATGCAGAATCAAGAAGTTTGTCATTTCTACATCAAAGCGAAAAAGCTGCATTTTTTTCTTTACTTCTTTAATGTTTCCAAAGTGACATAAGCATATAATATAATTTGCACACACACACACACACACACCCACACCCACACACACACACACACACACACACACACACAATGCCTTCACTCTAGAGTGTGTCATGGTCAGAGGTTCCCTCAAAAATTTTTACCCCCTTCCTCGACTTATATTTGCTAGATTTTATGTATCATGGACAAATATATTATAGTATAAATATTACACACTTAGTTAATATTAGCTGTTACCCAATTGTAAAGGTGTACCATATTATAAGGGCCTGGCAATTATAAACATCACTCTGAGTCGAAGAATATTATCACTTTTGTAATAAACAGCTTTAAGAAATCTCATACACACATAGCAAAATAAATCAGAAATCCAAATGTACCCCTCTGCTCTGTCCATAATTGAAAAAAAAAAACCCTGATCATTGTAATCCATTTTCACATCAAATCATCCTAATGGCATCACTGATTCCTCTAAAACAACCTCTGACTTCACTGGTGTCATAGATATAGTAGAACTGACACCAGATCAGTCATAGATATAGTAGAACTGACACCAGATCAGTCATAGATATAGTAGAACTGACACCAGATCAGTCGTAGATATAGTAGAACTGACATCAGATCAGTCACAGATATAGTAGAACTGACATCAGATCAGTCACAGATATAGTAGAACTGACACCAGATCAGTCGTAGATATAGTAGAACTGACATCAGATCAGTCACAGATATAGTAGAACTGACATCAGATCAGTCGTAGATATAGTAGAACTGACAAAAGATCAGTGTGAAAACATCACTCAGACGCCCTCTCTGCCTGTTAGCAAATAGCCATGCAGCCAAAACCCATTAAGAGTCCATGAAAGAGAGTGGTTTATAATGACTCACTCTAAAGCTTCATGCCTAATATGGAGCCTCAGCTTATATAACCTGTCCTGGACTTTCATACTTTCTGTACGTGTGTATGTGTGTCTCATAGCTTATGGAACTTATCGAGGAAGATTTACACCAAACAACTTTTTAAAAAAAAAAATATGTGCAGAGCAGCTTGTGTCCATTTGTTTGCCTTGTGTGTGCCTGAGAGGGGAAGAGGGAGGGAGGAAAAGAGAGAGGGAGAGAGAGAGAAAGAGAGGGAGGAAGGAAGGCATGGGCAGGACTTAAGGATAGTTGGCTCAGAGCTTCCTGACAGACTTTTCCACTTTAGCCTCTTTCTGAAAAAGAGCAAGTGAAGGAGAGAAGCTTCTGGAAAACATATTAAAATAAACTATATGTTATAGTCGTCCTTGTGAGGTCAGAGGAGCGAGGCATATAAAAACGAGGGTAGGAAAGAAGACCAAACATAGTGTTTAAAAGAAAGCAAAGGCCTTCAGGGAAAAAAAAAACCAAAACAATTTTTCTTTCTTCAACTTCGGACTGTATTCTTCTCTGTAGAGTTCAGCACAGACGAGGATGAGGACGAGCTCGATGATGATGAAGATGAAGGCAGTAGCAGTGAAGAATTCACCGACAGTATAGAAGAAGATGTGAAACTGACCGCTGAGAGTCTGGCTAGCGCAGAGGTAACGGAAAACACATCATGGTAAAATCACATCATGTTTATCCTTAGTCGAGCTGGAGTAACTGACGTGCATATTTTACTACATAAACTGGATGTGTTTCAAATGTTTTTTACTTTTCTCCACTTTAGTGATTTCACAGTGTTAATTTCAGCCAAATGTAATGTTATCAAGCCCAGGCATTCTCCCACTCATAGCCACATACAATTCTTATTAATCCCACACTAGTTATTGATTAATTCATAGTAGTTACTAAATAATATGCAATAATACAATTTGTGATACTTAAGGGCTAAAGAGCAACCAGTGAAAGTAAATATCCTTATCGTAGTTTGATCATGTCTGAATTTAGACCAAAACAACATCCCTTCTCCATCTCCCCAAAAAGAATTTGATGGATGTTAGACTTAAGTCATGTCATCATGAATAGTGGCTTAATTGATTGACATTCTGTGTATCGACTAGGTAGCTCAGGCCTAACCGGTCAATAAAAATGTTCAGCTAATTACAAATAAGTGTCTGTAGCTTCACTGCTTGTAGTTATGCTATTTACAGAACTCAATCTGAGTAATGTAGACCAAGAGATTTTAACTGTCAGACTACTTAAGAGCAATGTGATGAGGGGGAATATATATAACAAATAAAAGCACACATCATTCAGACACACTTCCCTACCTTCAGTGTCTATTGTGCTAACTCTGCAATAAGAATCAGTGAAGCCGTGTTTTCTGTCGTCCTGTGGCAGAATGCTGGGGTGTCTGGAGGGCCAGTGAGCAGGAGGATATCCCAGGAGGCCATGAGGGAAGGATGGCAGAATAAGGTGGAGCAGAAAAAGAGTGAAGAGAAAGAGACAGGAGAAGGGAAAAGCCAGCTCAGCCAGACTGGCTGTACCGCACTCACTCAGGACAGGTAGTTCAACTCACACATACTCAGATGGCATAAACATATGATCATTGTTTAACTGACAGATTTGCTTTACGACTCTGATAAATTAATAACGATCAATATAAACATGTGTTTATTATCTTTGAATGTTTATCATCCAGGTATACTCCAAAACAGCAAAAAGAAAGCCACAAGCTGGAGCTGAGTGGAAGTGGATCCGGATCCGGACAGGAGTCAGGATCCGGATGTGGACTGGGAACGGAAAGTAATGTAACTGTGAAGTGCAGAAAGTGGGAGCAAAGTGAAACAGACAGGCTGAACCCCCATGACCAGCAGCAAAGCCACATGCTCATAGAGGAAGAGGAGGATGAATATGATGATGAAGAAGAAGAGGGGGAGGACGAGGAGGATATGCGGGTCCCTCGCGGGAAGCGTGGCCTCCCGAGTGTGACTCTGAGAGAAGGAGCGGGGAAGAGAAGGTGTAACAGACCTCACTCTCTGGACCTCGGAGTGCTGCTGACTCACAGAGCAACGGATGAATCCAGAGCACAGGTTAACTAATGTCGTAGCTTTTTGATTTCATTGCTCTAAGCCTTCAGTAGTATCTAAACAAGTCGTGAGGTTAGACTGAGCAGTAGATTTCTGTTTAACGACTTGAGCGATGTAACATTCTAAGTTATTTCACTGAAAAGGGATATGGCAAGACTATGAACACTGGGTGTGTTTGTGTGATGTAGGAGATAGAGGGAGAAAAGGGAGGTTCTGCAGGGTTCTGGCAGCATGTGGAGGTGGGACTACGTGAGCAGGCGGAGCGTCTCCGTAACGACCTGGCCCTGAGCCGCCAGGAAAGCAGAGAGCTCCGGGAAAGACTGATGGTGTCTGAGGCCACCGTACACGCACAGGCTGACCAGCTCAAGGAGTACAGAGAACTACTGAGTGCGTGCACACACACACACACACACAACAGTTTGTACTGTAGCAACTTAATGCTATGCCTACACCTTGACATTTGTGACATTTGACACTAAGCTATCCTTGAGAGAATGTAAGGTTTTTGTCCTTGCTAGGATAAAAACAGCAACAGTGAGATTAAATATCAGTAACAGCTGTTTATCGTCCTCAGCAAGCTCAACATTTGGGTATGCTGACAAACGCACCACACATTTACAAAAATATTTGGATCATGACTCAGGGCACAGAACACTAGTCATGCGCTGTGCCACAGGCTTTGACTCATGGGGTCATGTTTTGCATCAGTAGCTGCTATCTGTCTCTCCTGAGATAAACTATAGTCTCTGTTGCTTGGTTAAAATGGAATTTCACCATAACTCATTTGTAATATGAAGCAGGGCTCACAACAGAATAAGTACTCCTGTACCCCCGTCTTTGAGTCTGAAATGATCGAAATTGTTGAAATAAATGTTGAAAAAAAAAAGGAAAATAAATAATCAAAAACACATATGCGTGTATGTATGTTTGATCATTGCTCTCTCTTGTGAAATGTACTTGAGTGATTGTGTCCATGCCTAGACTGTAATTTATACACACACAAAAAAACTAGACTGGACAAAATAGTCTCTAATTCACCAGGCCGCATATTTATAACCATTTCTTGTAACTTTTAAATGCTGTAAACATTTTAAGTTAATATTACTGTCAATAGGAACAACTCTGCTTTGGTAGGATCCTCTACAAGCAAATAAACGCTGCAAGAAATGTCATCTTAGCAACTTCAAATATCTTTAGATTAGATTCAACTTTATTGTCATTACGCGTGTATAAATGCAGGGTAACGAAATACAGGTTTGCATCCAATCAGAAGTGCAAAGAGCAGCAAATGCAATAAAGACAGATTATGTACAGATAAGGGTAGTGTAGAAGATGGGAATAGTTATGTACAGTTATGTCCAAGGTGAGAATAGTTATGTACAAATAAGTTAAGTATACAGAAGTTCTATATTGCTATGCAGACGGGCAAATATACAGATGTACAATGGACAAATATACAGATGTGTTCATGTATACAGAAATACAGATATACAGATGATCTGTATAGCATACAGATGTTCTATATTGCTATACAGAAGGGCAAATATACAGATGTACAATGGACAAATATACAGATGTGCTACGTATATACAGATGTACAGATGTGTAATAAAC
>JAQQZR010000018.1:10418109-10436470 GCA_030068235.1 Notoglanidium macrostoma | reverse complement strand
AGACTTCAAAGCACTTATGTAAGTCGCTCTGGATAAGGGCGTCTGCCAAATGCTGTAAATGTAAATGTAAATGTAAAACTACAGAACTCAGCTGACCAACACCACTAATAATCTATTAAACTACACATCTAATCAAATATCCAGCTGTTCCAGACAAAACATGTACAGCTGCTAAACAATGTAATAACTATAAAGGTAATATCTACAAGAGCTGGCATCATAGGGTTAAATCATAATACCATAGGGTTAAATCATATAATCATAATAAAAAAATTCATCAAACTAATTACAAATTTGAGTTGGCTTATATAGAACTCACTCTATATTATTGCAGCTACTAAACTGTATGTGTTTTGTGTTTTCTGCAGAGTTTGATGATGTGGAGCTGTGCAACTCTCTTTCCCGGCCGTCGTATAGCAGTGTTGGTAATTCGTGGCATCAGCATGGCGACAGTTCCCAGCCGAACGACTTGTTGGTGCAGGACCTACGTGCGCAGCTCTCCCACTGTCACAAAGTGATCCGTGGACTGCAGATCCGCGTACGTTCACTCTCCGCTACCTCCGACTACGCTTCCAGCCTTGAACGCACACCACGCAAGGTACAGCCCATGTTTACTCGCTGTTCAATGGGACAATATTCTCTAAGATAAAATTGTACTCATATAGTATACATATATCAGACCTTTATAAAGTCCAAACTAATAATTTGGTTTAAATCTTAGGAAATACACTATGCACTAGTTCCAAAAATAAAATGAAAATATTAAAACCTATAAATAATCCATTTACAATCACACACATCTGGAATCTCTATTTAAAAATCTACCAGGTAAAGGTGAAGGCCTCAGGTTGTCTTTATTATACTTTGGCCGCCTTCTCTGTGCTAGGTGAACTGGGCCTTCGAAGCGTCTCCTGCCCACAGTGGTTTGGAGGAAGATGAGGGCTGGCACTCGGATGGGCCAGCCCTTGGACCACTGAAGTCCAACAAAGAGCTGCAGGAGCTGGTGTCACGTGTGGCATTACTGGAGAACCAAATCCGCAATAGCAAACTGGAAGAAAAAAGAGGGACAGATGATGGGAAGAGTGCCACATGGCCTGGGTGAGACAGATCGCTCATACCTAGAGTCAAATTTGGTTGTTTTATTTTCTTTACACAAACTTCATCTGAGCTTTCCATTACAACCTAAAGTCAGATCTTTCCTACTCAAATACAGACTGCTTATTGAATCATTCATGTCAGTTTCTTATGCTTTTAAAGAATTCAAATACATTTCAAATGACCTTCTCATAATTTATTTAATGGTATTCTAATAATTGGATTGTTGTAACATCTTTAGTGTAAAAATCCGTTTTAGTTCTATATCTGACTCCTCTCTTTTATGGCTATTCAGAAAATACAACACTCTGATCCAGGCTCAGGCTCGGGAGTTGTCGCACTTGCGACAGAGAATGCGTGAGGGACGAGGAATTTGCCACATCCTCACGCAACACCTGGGCGACACCACCAAGGCATTCGAAGAGCTGCTCCGGGCCAACGATATTGATTACTACATGGGCCAGAGCTTCCGAGAACAGCTTTCCCAGAGTTCTTCACTCACACAGAGGATCAGCATTAAGCTCAGTGGACGTGAGTACACACCCACATTATGAGCTGGACTCAGACTCATTATTTTCATATGACTTGCCTTGGCTTTGTAACACTTCCTTACACACTTCCATGACTAGTGCGAATGGTATTATTGTATAATAAAGATGTGAGCATTAGTATTGTCTCCCCCTTTGATTTAATTCACAGGAGATCGATCAGAAGTGCAGGATGACAAAATGGGCCATGAGCTATTAGCGTTAAGGTAATAACTCTGGGTTGTAGTAACATCTTTGAATTTTTTAATTTTACATTTATGTAATGATGCATAAAGTCATGGTAAATTTTATAAGTTGTTATATCATTTTTATGATTAGATGATTTCATGGCATGATCAAAAATATAGTATGGCAAGATCCATATTTGTGAACTAGATTTTTTTTTTAGCCTTTTTTGAGTTATGACATTTTTGTGGAAGTGCTGCCTAAAGTGATACATTACTGAATATAGAAAGGGATTATTACAGGATGTGACATATTGCTTACGTATTACATACTTATTGCTTTTTATAACTTATTTTTAACTTATTTATAACTTAAGTCCTATGATTAAGTGACAGCAGCGTATTGCAGGCAGAATAATTATTATAGTCTTTGTTGTCATTAACAACACTGCGAATCATATTTCATCATTTTTATGTGTGTGTGCATGCGCGCAGGTTGAGTAAGGAGCTCCAACAAAAGGACAAGATCATCGAGTCTCTCCACACAAAGCTGCAGCAACGCCCTGACACGCCCTCCAGCAGCCACGCCCCCTCCGAGACAACAGACCAATCTGACCGAACTTCCTTTGTGTCAGATGAAAGGGCCTCGATAAATGAGGATCTGGAATTGTGTTCTGATGTGGATGCCATCAGTGAATACGCCCAGGAGGAAGCAGCTCCTAGATCAAATGATACAGGCATGCAAACTCACACACTTACACACACACAGACACACAGACACACAGTAGGCATGAGCATGCATACAGTTATACAAACCTACAGACCTGCAGAATAATCAATAGAATAAAATCCATTCATTTCTTTAGGTGTTAGGAAAGCACTAAAAGTTTTGTCTCAATTATCAAACAAGTTTATATCATTCTTCACTAGTGTTAAAAAACTTCAAATCTTTGTTAGTTATTGGAAATAATAAATATATATTTATGAGACTTAAACATTTGCATAAACACATTCATAATGCACAAACTCACTGGGAATAACTGCATCTCAATGCAAGTCTAAATCCCCCTGCGTTCTCTTTCAGACCGCCCCTGCTTCCTCCTTCCTGTCCCTCCCTATATTCAGTCCCCTATCAACCCCTACAGGCCAAAGCAAAGTAAGACAGGTAGGCAGGGTCAGTCCACAGAATCATGTCTGAGTGCTCATATTTAGCTGTGCTGTTTTATTTCTCTGCATATATCTCACCCTCCTCCACCCATCTCTAGGTGTGTATTCTGCTCCCTTGTATGGTTCTTTGCCCTTGGCTCAGACCCACCCCTGGTCCAACTCCTCAAATAACTTAACCTCTGACCCATTGCCCTTTTTCGGGCCACTGACACCAGAACAGCATCAGCAGGGCTTGCGCAGACCGCCAATTCGAAGTGAGCACACAGCTTGTGTGTGTATGTGTGTGTGTTTTGCTGTATTGTATTTTAGGTCCCTATTTATACTTGTGTTTATGAATGCATTTACAATCACCACTTTTACCTTTCACGTGTGAATAAAATTCACACACATACTCCGGAAGATCTCACATTCACACTAAGTACTTTCACATTCAATACGTTTTCCTTTAAATATACATAAAATGCCTTCCCATTCAAAAAAAGCCCTTGCATGAACAGAAAAGTCTCACATTCAACATTTTTAATCTCGCGTTCAACAATTTTGCTATCGCATATGGTAACACATATAAAAAAGCAGAGTGACTCTGCACAAAAGAATTCACATACAGCTCTTACATTCACACAATATGTTTTCACTTTCAGCACTTTTACCTCCTATGTACACATATAATGTTTTCACATTCTCTCGCATTCATTAATTGTACCTCTCACATGTACAGTATCACATACAAAAATAAGGGTAAAATATCACAAAATTGAACTCACATTTATATAAATCTCTCTGAAGTGCACAGAAACCTCTCACATTCATATAAAGTTCTGACATTTGCACAAAATGTTCTCAGATTTTTATAAAGCTCTCACAATCATAGTAAAATCTCTCATCTTTGCTCAAAAGCCTCTTATATTCATGTAAAGCTCTTAACCTTCACATACATGTAAACCTCACACATTTACACAAAAAGCGTTCATGTTTATACAAAATGCTCTCACAAGCACGCAAAATGCTTTCACATTCATATGAAGCTTTCACCTTTGCACCAAACCACTCATTCATGTAAGGTTTTCATATTCACAGAAAAATCCCTCACACACATATAAAGCTTTTACATTTACTCCGAAAGCTCTCACATTTTCCATATTTAATTAGTTTATTCACCACACTCAAATACACTAGTTTTCTTTTTTCATTCACTACATTTGCCCTTAACATTCACATCAAATGCATACGCCTACACTTACAGTGATATGAAAGTTGTCTTTAATATTGACTGGTATGTAACGGAAGCATCTTTGCCTGCTGAAATTAATGCTAGGACTAACGGCTAGCAACAAAAAATCATAAAAATCACGAAGCACTGCCTCCTATTGAGAAAATATTGCGTCTTGATCTGTCTGCATGTTGATACTCGCCTTTTCCAGACATTTCAGGTGGCTGTGAGTACAACTGAATCCTGAACATGTTTTTCTCTGTGTATTGAAATCAGGTTTTAGTTTACCGCATTCACTGAGCAGCTATCCACTGATGGGCTTGGCACTACCTGATCCCTCACATTACCCCCAGCTATCTCATCATTCCCTTCACCAGCCCCCGAAATCAGATAGCAGCCTGGTAGGGAGCAATGCACCATGGGACATGGACAACATGGTTCAGCCTATCATAGGCTTCCCTGGAGCACCTGGTTACCAGTCAGGAAACAGCCATTCAGGTATGTCATTTTCCCTTTAGCTCTCCTATTAAGCAACACACTTCATTCACAGACAATAAAATGATGAATTCAGAATTTCTAAGCCAGACATATGAATTTTAAAATCTGTGGTCATGTTTTGGACATATGTTGTCAGGTGTGGATCTGATTGAGGAGCATCTGTGTGAGATCCGTACTCTGCGCCAACGTCTGGAGGACTCTATCAGAACCAACGAGAGGCTGAGACAGCAGCTGGAGACTCGTCTGGCCAATGCTGCCAGAGATGGAGGTGAGAGAAACAAAATACTTATATGAATCATGATGACATTGATCAAATAAATTATTCTGCCTATTTTATAATATTACAAAAATTTAAATTATAATGTTCTGTCTGACAAGTTGGTGATTTTAAGATACTGAACCCCACAGTTTTGACCATCAATAAGCAATATGTTGTAAAATTCTCACATATACCCTGACTCAGTATATATGTAACATATTTATAACATTAATCTTTTGCCTCACTAAACATTATAATTTCAAGGTCTGGCTTGTCATACATAATTACCGGAGGTTGTTAGTATTTTACTAATTATTTTAGATTTATATTCTTCAATTAATAAAAAATAATCAACAGTGATATTAATGAGTTTATCTAAAGTTAGCTGTATTTATATTGATGTGTATTGATTGATTTATTTATTTATTTTGAGCCTGACTATATTTCTACTAATATTTTAATTCATCTAACAAAGGATCAGTCTCTGAATGATTATAGGCTCATAATGAAGTTGTTTGTTGTAAGCGTGAAGTGCAATAATCCTAACTTAGTCATTCATAAATTTGCTGAGTAGTATCAATATTGAGCAAGAACATCATTACTATCACTTTAGCTATTATGGTGCATCCTAACATACTGTAGATTTTTAATTACTGATGGATGTAGAAATAGTACTTTTCAATGTCATTTTTGTTTAAAAAAAATGTCCCACAGCAGCACCCACAAACATTTACATCCAAGGCCTGGACACTGTCACTCAGCTGTCCAATGAGATCCGAATGCTGAAGGAGGAGAATCTGAGTCTCCAGTCCAGACTGCAGGCGAGCAGGGGTAAGTCCAATCACTTGGGGATTTAATATTTAGAAGCAGATGGCTTACACACTTATCAGGGAACTTATCAGATGACTGAGGATTATGCTTGTGGGAGTAAAGCAGATACTGTGACTTCTTTAGAGCTCACAAATAGAAAATAGACTCTTATTGCATTTTATATCATTTCATACCTGAGTTATATGTGGACTAAATGTTGAACAAATATAGAAGTGAAATGTGTAATTGCTATGTATTTGAATTACTCATTTTGAAATAATTTGTCCTGTAGACAAAAGTGAGGAGGTGGAGCAGTTGCGGGAGGCGGTGTTGTCTGGGCGGGCGCGACTGAAACAGGCGGAGTTAGAGGCGGAGCAGTGGAAGGAGGAGCTGAGGAGGATTCAGACACACAGCTGTGAACAGAGTCAGCAGATTCAGCAGCTGCGGCAGGAGAGACAGAGCAACCAGGAGCGCAACAACAGGTAACACAGTCGGCCATTACTACACCTTTACAATTATTGTGATATAATATTACTACTATAATAATAATTTGCTGACTGTTGTGGTGTTTCTAGCTTACACTTGATAAGGCAAAAATATGCTGAACTTTTATTTCTACGTATTTTGTAGTACTACGTAAATACTACATATTTTGTAGTATAAATATGTATGTAGTATAGCCGTGTGTGTGTGTGTTCAGGTTGCAGCATGAGGTTAGTCTGCTCCAGCAGCAGCTCTCTGAAAGCAGGCAGCTGCTGCACTCCCTGCAGTGCGAGCTCCAGCTGTACGACCGAGTGTGTACAGGGAGCAAGGGCGCCCCCACAGGTGAGACACAACTCCTGCATGGCACATAGAGGGACCAGAAATCATCTTTTCCTGGATGTCTTCTTCCCAAAACATATTGTTTTTCTATATGTCTAGCTTTATATATTTGTCGCTATAACGGCTTCTTTTTGTCTGCATTCTTTAGAAAAAGTACCTATTGTAAACCCTTTTTAAGGAAGCAAAGTATCAACCCCTTAACCTCTGCAACTACCAGGATGGAGGTTTAATCCTTCCTTGAACAGCATTAACGTGTGGTCTCTCTCTCCACCTGTGCGCAGGTTATCTCTCCGAGCTGCCATACTCTGCTGCTCCAGCTGTGGGAGAACTCAACCAGTTGCTGGTGGAGGTCCGCGCTCTACGGGCCCAGCTGGAGCGCAGCGTCCAGGAGAACAGTGCTCTGAGGATACAGCTGCAGAAACAGCTAGAGCAACAGCTGTCCTCAGCTGGTCTGGAGCCAAGACCTTTATCCCTCATGCCAGCCAGCCCACTGCGGGATGCTCTTTACAAGAGGCAGCTGCTGCACGGTTAGACAGCGCTTTCGCATGCTGTGCTATTTAATGGAGCATGTTAGATTGTGATGGTTGGATATAATCCATAACGCTTATGCTCGTGGACGGTGTGTTAACTGGCGTGTGTGTGTTCTGCAGACCCGTCTCCCTCTCCTCCGGTGAGGGACGTTGGTCCGTTCCCTTCCGGTCCACCGTGCTCTCCGTATTCGGAGCTAGAGGAGAGCGCACTCACAGCTAACGGTGTGTGCATGCTAACAGTTAACAACATTACCATGAAGATTAATTATAATTCTGAAGGAGTGCATTGATTTGGCCCAAATGAACATTCTGTACTATAGGAAAGGGTAAAGTCATAAACACTCCCACTCAAGGTTTCCAGTGTTTTTAACGTGATTTAAGACTTATGGAGTGACCAGAAAAGCACTGAACTAACTACAGTTCTTGAAGTGGCCTTGCTGAGAGTGTCATTTTAACTCAGTAGCGTCATGCTGTTTTTCCAACAATTTTTAATAATCTGACGTACGCGGCACACTCACTCGGAGTACATGGTGAAGGATCATTTACAAAGAAATTCACACATTTGAACACAACTTTTGCCTGGTACTAGACAAGCTGATGTGCATTTCTTATTAAAAAATGTCAAAAGGGCAACTCTCCCTGTGCAAATCCTATAGAGAAATAGAGAAAGTTATCTAATAATAACAGCTCTCTCTTTTCCTTACACTCTGTCTCAGACTCGCTGGAGCCTCATGCAGATTTGGAGGGTGATGCCCCCGATGGTTCATTCGCTAACCGGAACGGGCGCCACACCATCGGGCACGTGGATGACTTCAGTGCTCTGCAGCAGCAGGTTATGGAGGGTACAGGGCTGGTGCAGAGGATGGAGGCCATGCTGAATACTTGCCTTAACACTGCACTAATGGAGGTCAATACTGGAAAGGTCAGTGTGCAAATCCAGCCTGTATTGTACAGCAAAGTTATTGTTGCTCAATACACAGCAGAGGACCCTCTTCTTACACTGTGCATTTTGAAATATTTAACCAGGAGCCTTGTGGTTTTTGATTGTAAATGATTCATCAATATGCTTTATTTTATTTATTATTGTGCAATATTTAAAGTGAGGGCTTCACCTTCCTTTTTTTTTTTTTTTTTTTACCTAAAATTCAATAAACACAATGTAAAATAGTTTAATTAAACATTAGGGATGCACAGAAATTGCAGCTAACTAAAAAAAAATGTTTCAACCAAAAATGGCCAAAAATTCCTTTTTGTTTAAACAAAAATAGTGAGTTTTGTTTTCAACCACACATTTTCATTTCAGGACATTCAGTACAAAGTACCTGGAAGTCAGTATATGTAACTTTTCTTTGAAATTACACTTGTATTTGGCTTTATTTAAGCTTTAGCACTGATGAGCCAAAACCTCCCAACATGCATATGTATTGTCTGGACTACAGAAACAAAAACACAATTTAGTTCTCTTCCAGCTTTCTATGCTTGCATTCTTTAAGAGCTGGATCAGGAGCTATAGGACTATGATTATTGCACATTTCTGATGCTGCTCTCTCCTTACAAACACTTCTGCCTCATATCCTAGGCTCTGGATTATGGCAGCGTGAAAACTCTCTTAACCAACACCAAGACTCTGAGGCAGATTCTGGAGGAAGCCGTGTCCCTGCTCAAGATGTTCTGGAGAGCAGCGCTTCCCAGCAGTGACGGCCCCACCCAGTATCTCCAGAAAGTCGGTGCTTCTTCTTCCTTCAATCTGAGTTCATATAGCATTAGTAGACTACTACAGTTGACAGTGTGCATATTTGTGGATATGTGCAGGAGCAGTTGATGAAAGAAGAGATCCAGTCTCTGCGGTTGAGGATAGCGGAGCAGGAAGAGGTCCTGCAGAACACCATACAGAGACTGAGGAGCACCAGCCGCACTAAAGAGAGCATGGAGACCTTCATCGTCAGCCAACGTCAGTCACGACCGCACGACACTGTACTGAAGGATAGCACTCTAGCTGATGATGACAGTGAAACATCTGCTCTAGGCAGCCAGAACTTTAAGAGTATATATGGAATCTAGGACTAGTAAGACTGGTATGGTTACAATGGGTCATGAGTTGATTTTATTTTTAATGTCAGCACTAAGATGCTCTGGCCAGTGCTTTTTCTGTAAAGCAAAATACAGAAGAAGCTGAAAAAGGGGTGCCTTTAATTAAGCACACTATCAAAACAGTGCTACACCCAAAACAGTGTTGCCTGAAATGAAGTGACAGATGTGTGAGATTAGTGCGTGTGATCCTCTTAAGTAGATTGTTCATTCTTTTTTTTTGTTGTTGTTGTTGTAGTATCCAGGACCCGAGACGTCCTGAAAAAAGCCAGAGCCAATCTGGAGGTAAGGAAGGAGCTTCAGTCATTTTTGACTTGTCTATAAATCCCTGTGTGCATGAGAGACACTACAGTCCTTTGTCTTTGTGTCCTCATTTTGTGTCTCTTGCTCCTACTTTCTTGGTCTCTCTCTCTCTCTCTCTCTCTCTCTCTCTCTCTCTCTTTGTGCTGAGTGAATCCAGAAGAACGAGCTCAGGATTTCTTCTTTAAGCTCCTCCTCTTCCTCCCTTTACCATGGTAACAGTCCGGTCTGTGCCGTGCTGCATTGCGTGTCGTTCTGTGCCTGTGCTTGCACTAACTCTGACCTCACTGCTTCCCCATGACATCACTTCCTCATCCTCTCAGCTCTGTCTCAAAGCCCATTAGCATTATACTCTGCGAGAGGAAAAGGAGCTGTGACAGAGCTGGATGCTCATAATGACAGCCATACTGCAGCCTGCCACTGAGTGTGTTTACACGCACACTAATGATATAAGCAGTCTCTGATTTTGGTAGAGTAACTATTAGAAATGATTAATTTGATAATTGGGCAGCATAATTATACCATTAATGTAACATCTTTCCTTTTTTTCAGCCAAGTATAGTCCTCCTGCCATCCAAAATATCTACCACATATCTCAGATTCTGTGAATAATTTCCTTTAATACAGTAATTTGCATACCAGACATCATAGGTTCGAGGCTATAGAGCGTACATTTTGTGAGATCACATATTAAACTTATACAGAATGTTGCATAACATTTCCGAAAATTCTTTCATTTACATGGACGAAATGTGAATTTAGGGCTGTATTAACAAAATCGACTTAAAAACAAAAATAACCTATAGCAACCATTCTAGAAGAGTTAACCTATTGAATGGGTTTTGAGCTTTGTGGTGTTTTATGAGCTCAAAGTAATGAATTTGCACTCAGCTAAGGAAATTCCCTATTTCCCTGTTTAAAAACATTACCAAATGTTAACACTGATTAATTTTATGACCTTTATTTAGAAGGAAACCTGATTTTTCACTGGCTCCTAGAAACTCATAGATTTTTCCCATAATCTGATTACATACATTGATCATTTGATGCCAAACTTCTGAATTTATGCCTGTAAACACACTCACTGGGAGGGGAGCTGTACAGTGCGTCTGGAGGAATTTCATGATCATAACCATGGAAAGCTGGAACATTTCATCCTTCTGAAAGTCTGACATAATGAATCAAAAGTGCTTCTTTAAAAATACAGATTGGTTTATTATGTCTGTATTAACCATTTGCATTCATTTATAACTCCGCATTTACTGTATGTGCATCCATAAAACACTAAAGCCAATTAACAGACTGATTTAGTCATTAAACCAAATGCACAATATGTACAGCGTACATCTAAAGATTAGATGCGATGTGCTGTAATTACAGAGGTGGACATTTCAGTCGCCTGGGCATCCATATCGAACCTAGGCTAATAGTTTTTATTAGTAGATTCTCGGCAGACAAGTAGGTTCATCGACCAGAGAAAAGAGAATCCAACTCCTTACTAACTTGGAAAAACTTAAGTTTTCATTATGTGTATATTTCAAGCCTAATGTGGCTGACAGTGGTGCGATATCTATAACATTGTTCCGAATCCCGTCTGCGTGCCGCACTACACACATCAGCTGCTGTGATCTGTTTGATTACTTTGCAGATTCATTAGCACGACCTTTTTAGACCACTATCACAGTTACTATTCTTGCAAGTGTCACCTCACCAGAGAAAATAAAGGCACTAGCCAGGCTCAAATATCTTTTACGTACATGCAATATAAAGAGAAGTCTCACAACCCAAATGTTTGCCAACAAATTGCTGATTTTTTTGTTCATTTCACGTATTCTGTATTAACGCACTTAACTAGCTAATTAACGCGCCACAGTGGATGCTGTTACAGTATGTTAGCTACTATTTCTCACACCGTCAATAAGGTTTCCAGGCAACCAGAATCAGGCAGCACTTTGTAGGGGTGGGCGATATGATCAAAATGTCATATCACCATACTAGAAGACATTTTTATGAGGCTGGATATGTATCACGATATATAAATTTGCCAACAAACTGCAAGCAAAACATAAAAAAAAAAATGTTTAAACTGAGTTTAATGATAGTTTTATTTTTACAGAAATAAGGAGGGGAAATGAAAAGCTCTGTTGACAATTTTAAAGATTTGATGCAAAGCTTTAAAATCAAATCAGCTGCTTGCTGTTAGTTTGTAAATGTTGGTTAAAAAAAACGTAGAAAACCTTATGCACTGTATCGCAGAAAAACATACTGTGATGTAATTCATAGTGATATCGATATTATATCATCATATTGCCCAGGCTTACTTTGAAACTGCCACTTTTCTGGTGCACTAGCTAATAAATTGATGATTTGTCTACGCCTGAATTAACTTTCATGCTAATTTAGCAATTTTCAGATCGCCGCTTTTATTCTTTAACAGGGTGATGTTCTGTACCTGGCTAACCTCAAAGCTTTCAATTTACTATGGGTTTAGATCTAACTGCCATTTTTTTTTGTTTGCAGGTACAGTCCTCAAAGGTGCCTACCCAGGGTCTTCTGATAGGGGTGGTGTGACCCCTGCGATCGCCATGGAAACCTCCAGTCCGAGACTCGCTAAGAAGCGCGCCAGGGAGTGCCTTCACTAAGCGGCGTTACTAAACCAGCCAGGACGAGCTCCACCTCTCCACCCCCCTGCCTTATCCTCTTAGATCATCTTTCCTCTTACTTACCTCTTATCCCTTCTTCTCCTGCCCTTGTTTGCCTTACCTTGATGGAAAAAAAAAGGACTTGTCAAACTTCACTTTGCCTTGTGAAAAGAATATCCTGGCTGTAGTAGAATGTTTAGAAGGCAGCCTGCAGGCGATCAGGTGTGTGTGAATATTAGCGCAGGAACATTAACATTTGAGGAAAGAAATTTACAAATGCGAATGACGCGTAGAACCGGTGTGTTCACTACAAGAGACTTTATACCGAGTGGTGAAGCGGATATATATGGTGTAGCTAAAGATACTGCCAGTAAATCCCATTGAGAAACTCAGGGATTTGAGGCAAGGAAACACTTAAAAGCCACATTTCCTAGGCGAGACAGGTCGTCAGGATCGTCATCCACTGAACTAACAGGTGCCTACGTTAAAGGCTCAAGCAGCCGTCACTGAAAACGTGCCACGTCTACTCAGAATAAGCTCTGAATTAACTAACAAAGAGCACCTTCGAGCGAAGAAACACTTTATTGGGTTTACTATAAAAGTCGCTGTCGGAGCCGTCGCCGATCGCCGCTTTAATCGAGTTCACACAAGCATGTGCAATGCAATTGTGCCAGCTTTCATTGACACTGGAGATATGTGTTTTTTAACGATGAAAGACCGTCAGTGCAATATTATCACTTGTATTCTTATTCGTATTATCCTGTAATACTACTGAAATTGTATTTGCATGGGGGAGGTACACAAAAAGGAAAAGAATCACCTTTGTGTTGTGATGTAAGGTGAGGTTCACCAATACTTGCCAAAGTTTGAACTCTTAGTTTCCTTTTTGTGTCATTAAACAAGATTTATCTGTTCCTTTTCTTAAATATTTGTGCCATTTTTAACACCTTACGTGAAAGCGAGATTTCGGACATGCCTTGATTATTAAGGAGAGTGATTCATATTGCTGGATCAGATTTGATTTTCTTTCAAGGCTCATTACTAAGTATGCGAATTAGGACCAAATCATGTTTATGCCATTCACAGCGAGGACACAATAAGTGTTAGTAACGTCTGAGAAATTAGGCGTCGTATAGAAAAGAGCTAAAAAAAAAAAAAAAAAAAAGTCACACTTTTCTTTGTGTGGTTAAAATGCAGTGACAAACTTTGGCAAGGATCTGGTGGGTCCATAATCGTGCTACTGATGCCACAAATATAAGCAGCCCGTCACAGTTCGAGGTGTTCCTTAACTGCTTGAGTAAGATTTTTTTTTTTTTTTTTTTTTTAGTGCTGTATATAATTCGCTCTGTACTGCAATGTCATTGTGTGGTTCTCTTCACTAATTATTATTTTTTTTGCTCTATATGTAATGGTTCAGTATCTGGGTAGCTGTGCAATACTTTTAATCAGTGTTAATCCTTCACTTGAAGGGAAATTTGCTACTTCTAGGCTCCTGAGTTGCCAGTATTGCTCTAGTGTTACCAGTAATGCTAGTTTACACAAAGCCACAGGTTTTATATATGCCTGTTGTTATAAACCTCAAGATGATGTTGCTTTGCTTGCCTTTAAGCCAGAGAGCCATTATAGTTCGCGCTCAGCTGCAAAAGAAAGAAAGAAAAAAAAAAAAAAAAAAAAGAACACGGCCACTTTTAGCTACTGCTTGTTGTTAGTTGTAGATACTGAAATATTTGAAGCAACAAGACGGCTGTGTTTGAGCTCAGCATTTTTCTCCGCAGGAACCAAGAAGAAATCATTTCAGAAGTAGAGTAGGATGGAGTTACTCCAGCCAGATTAGTCTAGATGTCTTTTGGCTTAAATTGCTATGGGTTTTGAAGAATACCAAAGTGAAGCCATTTTCAAAAAAAGTGAATTTGCGTGGAACTAAAGCAAAGCCTGCGTCTGAAGTGTTTAGGTGGAAAGACGCTGTAACCAGCCATGAGAAACTGAAAACTGTATTATGTGTATATAATGACTGAAGGCTGATTTGTCGCCACGGAAACTGTTGTTTGTGTAATGCAATAAAAGTTCATGGATGCATCGGAGTCCTTGTCTGTGTTCATTTCATTAGACTGTCAAAGAACAATTTGGATTTGAACAAATGCTCATTTTCTGTGCATTCATTCATTTCCCGGTCAGGATCATCGTGGATCCGGAGTTTTCTGGGAACACACAGTGTCAGAACTCACCAGCTCAAGGGCACCACACACACATACTCACATTCACATGCTCATTCCAGGACTATGGGAACCACACCACTGAGTCCGTCTTAGGGCTGTGATTGGAAAGTCTTTGCATTTCAGTCTGAACACAGTGATGAAATTTAAATACGATATAATGCTGAATGCGGACACAAAGTGTTTCATTCATAAAAAGCAGTTCCCTTTTAATGTTACTCACAGACGTGACCAAGCAAGGAAGGTTTTGCTTTTCAGTGTGAGCATTTTCTGCGTGTCACTACTTAAAAGAAGTACAGTTTGTCTACGGTTTCACTCTGGCACTTGAACAGAGGACATTATCGAACAGAGACAAAAGCATTAACCTCATGCAGTATTGCTTTTTATTTGCAAACAAAGGAAAACAATACCAGAAGCAGCATGGCTTAACAAAGTATGCTGCACTGCTTGACAAACGAAGCTTCCAGGCTAAATTCAAGTGTTTCAATTCTTTTTCCAAAAACAGCACACTTCACAAAGTATTGTCACTTTAAACTTCTCTTCATTTTGTGATACACTGTCCAAACTACACAGCATTCCACTACATCTCTGGAGGGAATAAGCATCAAACGCTTCCATCATACACCAATTTAAGACACTAGGAATATCTCGTACATGTCAAATGTCATATAAAAACCTGCAAAAAGGCATTTGAGATTACCAAAAACCACACAGCTTCGATACTAAAGACCTCGTCCTCTACAGCCACCGGATCATCTCACTCCAAACACAGCAAACCAGCATTCGTAATACATGCAATGGCAAGAATTACTAATACAATACACACTAATACATAAAAACATTTCACTCGTATATATTGTATCGAAGAGCGTATTGTGCGTGTTCAACTGAGGCCTACAGTACGAGATTGTCAACTGCATAGCTTAGGAACTGAAAAACACTTGCCGTCTGAACCTGTCACAGTGAATATAAGGTTAAAGTGCTTACACAATCGCAGCGAAAGGCAACAGCATGCATGTGCTCATCACACACCCACCCAAAATCATTCCAGCTATCCTTATTAAAATTCATTTCCCCATCAGTGACCGTCGATGTTCTCGACTTGAGAGCGTGACTCATGCTAACCACTGCGAGGTGAAGAAAGAAAGAAAAAAAAAAAAAAAGCCAATTCAAATCTTTCCTTTATTTTTCAAACCTCAGCCTTCAGGCAGCCTTCAGGCCAAAAAAAAAAAAAAATAAATAAATCGTTCAACCTCTTCAGTCTTGATCCTGCGACTTAATACAAGTACATCCTCAAAGCCCTTTTCATATCCTAAGCAGAAACGTGACCATGCGATTAGCAGTAATGAAATAAATAAAACATTGGAAACTCTAAAACGACACATCTCGGGTGGAAATCAAGACTGGTTAACATGATGCCATTTTAAAACACGCCTTCAGTCCTCTTTAAATCACCGAAACTATTTTAGCATCCGCATTATAGCCTGGGGGGAAATCCAACATCTTTAAAAAGCTCATGACTGCAATCACTAGATGTGAAGTACAATTCAGTAGTCCTGATCATACAGTGGTGGGGACACACACACACACACACACACACACACACACACACACACACACACACACACACACACACGAGATTGAGGGACAGAGGCCATCAGAACCACTACAAGCCGGGTGTGCAGTACAATCCCAGCTAGATGAAGCAGGGGTACAGCAGAGACGTCGACTCTCAGATGGGTTTATACAGCAGAGACGTGACGTACTTCTTCTTATACCTGTGAGTCGCACTGAGGACCATCACACCATCCTGCAGAAAGAGACGCACAAAGACAAAAAGAGTCCGAGAGAGTAGACATTTTATTTTTATTTGACACTATATGCATACAAGTGGTGCTTGAAAGTTTGTGAACCCTTTAGAATTTTCTATATTCCTGCATAAATATTACCTAAAACAACATCACAAGATCTCAAATAGACAAAGAGAACCCAATTAAACAACTGTAACAAAATACTACACTTGGTCATTTATTTGTTGAGGAAAATGATCCAATGATGCATATCTGTGAAAAGGAAACGTATGTGAAGCTTTAGTTCATTTGAAGGTGAAATTAGAATCAGGTGTCAGAGTCAAGCATAAGGATCTATTAATGTCTGATGTTCACACCACATGTTTGTGGAAGTGCATCATGGCATGAAGAAAGGGGATTTCTGAAGACCTCAGAAAAATTATCGATGCTCTTCAGGCTGGAGACCCTCTCCAGGAGTGGTCAACCAACAAAGATCACCTCAAGAACAAGGCGTGTAATAATCTCTGAGGTCTCAAAGGAACCCAGGGTGACTTTTAAGCAACTTCAAAGGCCTCGTTCACATTGGCAAATGTTAATGTTCATGAGTCCACCATTAGAACACTGAACAACAATGGTGCACATGGCAGGGCTGCAAGGAGAAAGCCAATGCTCTGCAAAACGAACATTACTCCCATCTACAGTTTGCAAAAGATTACATGAAAAAGCCAGAAGGCTGTTGGAAAAATGTTGTGGGTGGATGAGACCAAAATAGAACTTTATGGTTTAAATGAAAAGGAAAAAGGAAAAGAATTTTATCCCATCTGTGAAACCCAGAGGTGGTAGTATCATGGTCTGGGCCTGTTTTGCTGCATCTGGTCCAGGCCGGTTTGCCATCATCGATAGAACAATGAATTCTGAATTATACCAGCAAATTGTAAAGGTACATGTCAGGACATCAGTCTGTGAACTGAATCTCAAGAGAAGGTGGGTCATATAGCAAGACAACGACCCTAAGCACAGGTCGTTCTATTAAAAAACGGTTACAGGAGAATAAAATGAATGTTTTGAAATGGCCAAATCAAAGTCCTAATCTATCGAACAGAAATGTAGCGAGCGGTTCATGTGAGGAAACCCACCAGCATCCCAGCGCTGAAGCCGTTGAATTCCTCCAAGCCGATGTGCAGGACTGATCAACAGTTCAACGTTTAGTTGCAGTTATTGCTACATAAATTATTGCTACATCATTTGTTTATCTACTTTTAGAATCTGATTTTAGATCATATTTATGCAGGAATATAGAAAATTGTAAAGGGTTCACAAACTTTCATGCACCCGTGCGTACACTCATGGCCACGTTCAGAATCAGCCGCTTAGGTTCAAAGGTTATCAGTATTTATGCTGCATAGTTCCTTGTGTTCAGAGTCGGGTTAAGCATATACTGGAACTCATTTCCTGGGTTGCCACTTTCAGGTTATGCAATGTAGTTCAAACCTTTGAGGTTGCCAGATATTTCTTGAACAGATACAGCAAAGACATGGTTTTTATCTCCTTATACAAGCACCTGACTTTAAGCTAAAAAAAAAAAAAAAAAAAAAAAAAATGGAAAAAAAAAAGTGGACCGAGAAATGCATACTGCAGATGATGTGTCCTTTGCTGTCAAATGGATGATGTAATATAAAATGCCATGATGTAACATGACAGAAAAAACAAACAAGCAAACAAACAAACAAAAAAAAAAAAACACATGAAAGAGAAGACGACAAGCATGCAAATAAAAACCTCATAGGAGTCATAGGTGCAATTATCACATTAATCACAGCAAATGTGTTTTAACTGAACAATATGGCTTCCACCGTCATCATTCAGCAGCTTATAAACTAAAACTTGATCTAGCACGTCCTATTATACGGCATTGTAACTTGAATTGACATGCAAGTCACCATTACCTCCTCAAAAAACTCGACTCTAATAATATTCCATACTGATCAGTAATTTTGGAAGAGTGTGTAATTTATACCTTAATTGAGAGTGCATACAGATGGTTGAGCATGACGTGGTTGGGTTCAGGCAGCAGCGCAGGATCACACTGCGTCACACACAGATTAACGGAAGATCGGTTTCAATACATACACCATAAGAAATGATTGATACGAGCTTTGTTGTTAACTCACTGAAATGTTCGTGTCTTTATTGAGGATGACTTGGAGGAGGTGAGGAGGAAGGAT
>JAQQZR010000018.1:10380635-10397153 GCA_030068235.1 Notoglanidium macrostoma | reverse complement strand
GTGGAGTAGTTCCACACTCCCTCCTCCCGAAAAACATGTCCTCTGTTACCTAGCAACAGCAGAACAGGCTTTTAGTGTCCAGTATTGAGAAGCAGCTATTGGGAGGAAAGGCTGCTCGTAATAAAGAAGAGCACAAAGAAGTGAAGACATTAAGAAGAAGTAAGACATTATATATATATATATATATATATACACTGAAAATATACTGAATCATTGGTTAATCAGTAACTCAATATTGCTTTGTTTTATTTGTATAATAACGTGAGGATCTTTCATATTTCTGGTAAGACTTTGTGTGTGTGTGTGTGCGTGTGTGTGTGTGTGTGTGTGTGATTTAACAAAAGCTAAATTCTTAACCATATGACTTACGAGCAACTCAGCAGTGTGTTTTTAATATATTGCAGGCTTATCACAGTAACAGTATACAGTAATGTTTTGCAGCCAAGTCACAAACTGCATCTCTTAAAAAAAACAAAAAAAAAAACAACAAAGACAGCTCACTTACTGCTCAGAGTAACTGTTTTCCGTGGTGTGCTGTACAAAGGCTGAACCTGGCCAGAAGTCAATACAGCTGGACCCCAAAAAGACAAGATGAGGAGGAACAACATGTCCTTAGTACTTCAAGTCTCTATCACAGCAGAAGGCCACGCTTAGTCTCTCAAATGGTCTCACTGTAAAATACTGGAATTTTGCCTGAGCTTCGAAACCTCAGCCTCACGACGATACTTCTCTTTTGCAGTCAACACCGCCTTCATACCGAGATATATAGCTTGGTTTTATTCATGTAGGCTGCCTCTTCAAAGAACCAGGAACCATGTGAAGCCATCTGGGAAAGTCAGGAGAGAGAGAGAGGGAGAAAGGGAGATTTAAAAAAATAAAAAAGCATAAGAATCAGCAGTGTTTCTGTTCTACTGCTTAGTGATGTAAATGTGGCTTGAGAAAGCTCCTTCTGCACATGCAATCTGTTACAAAGCCCGTTACAGGATATAGCAAAAAAAAAAAAACCACAGTTCTCAGTACTGCCGTGGTTTAAGCTGAGCATCAGATCAGCATGCGTGCCACTTTAACTTCCGAGTCAATGATACATTTTAATTTTTTTTACAAAATGTGCAACAATACAATTTTTTCCAACATGAAGCATAAAGTGCTTGGATTAATGAACATTTCTTTATCGTTAAACAGATTATATTCTGAATGTTGTACTGCACAGGAGCAAGGTGAAATGAGACATATCCTACAGCACATGATCTGGATTTAAAAATGATATTTGATATGAGAAGTTTAGTTCCTGTTCTAGTTTCTCATCTACAGTATTGGGCACAAGTCCTAGACAGTCTATTATTTTAAGTACAAATTCTGTTATAGATAGTAACAGTCTGTTATAAAGCAACATATTACATAAGAGACCAAAAAACATAATACAGAGTACTGGGTTTTTCACGCAAAAAAAAAAAATAGAAGGAAGTGCTTCAACAGTCAGAGTCTAAAAAAGAGCTGTGGCAGATTCAGCAAGATGCTCAGTAAAACGTACAGCTCATTTCCTTATAAAACTGCACAGAATGTAGTCATCTTTACACCATTCCTTTGCATGTGCCCATGCGCCCATGTACCGTATGCACACACTTGTCCTTAAGAAGAACCCCAGGAATATGTAAGGTGTGTATTTCCACAAGTATTTTTTGTATGATACTAGTGTAGATACAGTGTAAATTGCGATTCCTTGCAATAACACTGAACAAAGTTGAGTTGCGGGGCATCTGTCATTCACACATTAATGACTTTCCAATATAATAAATTCACCAAAGACAGCATAGATCACACTCTAGACTATTCTAAACAACATTTTACAGTTTCCTGTCATAACATTACAGTAAATCAGCAAGGTTTTGATACTTTGACATTGCAAGTATTGATAAGAGAAAAAACAAGTTGCTATGTCACTAGCGTCAAAAGAAGAACTGAAGATATAAGACTCTCAGTTTAAAGGCCATGGTTCAGACTATCAGCTAACAACAACATTCAGGCTTTTCATACAACCAGTAGTACAACCAACAGTACTGGTAAAGCAAAAACCACTGAGATTCAGAGAACTAGCACTCGCACACATCCTATTAATAGCCTTTACCACTGATGTTCCAGTAAAATCTGGCTGTGCCTCCACATAGGTCACTAAATGCACTATTTATTTATTTTCTTTGTGCGTACGTAGGTGTTTTACAATGTGAACACACACCACAAACAGCACAGGAGCACTGTATGCAATTCAGTTTACAAAATGTTCTGCATTAATTACTCTTATACCTCAGTGCTGTCGGGTTCTTGGATGAGATTGGTGTCGATTAATTGTCTGTTGCCTATAACAGCAGCTTTAACAGTAGTTTCAGCTACAGGGCAAATCACCGGTTTATATAAATGAATATGCTAGATCAAATGCATTAGCATGTCTATAGTAGTATTAATTCACAGTGAGCTTCATGGTAGATGTTCCACATAATCAAATAGATTTACAACCTGTTCTTTAACAAAGTGGAATTGTTGGTTGTGCTTATTTAAGAGTTAGGAAGGAGTTTTCAGTGTCGGTGCTTTGTAACAGTCAGCTGTAAAGCTGTTGCTTTAAGTCTTTGCCCAGGGGAACGTCTACAGGACGGTTCTCTGCAACAAGCTCATTTTTCTAACAAGGAATATTTGTAATACTCGGCTAACAGATGTGCTATTACTTGAGAATAATACATCAGGGTTGTAAGTGTAACTCTGTCTTGCATCTGGCCATATCACACCAAACCAAAACCTTTAGAGATAAATGGTGCAAGCTTGATCAGTATCTACATATGAAGGTTACTGCTTCTAAAGAGGCTTCACCAGTTATTACATACATAGTTTTTGTATTCAATAAAGACATGAAAGCTGCAATTGTTTATGTGTTATTACTATAGGCAGGCTGTGATAATATTATGGAGATGATTAATACAGAAAAGATTCAACCCTGGCTTTCCCTTGCAAATGTGGAGTTCCGTCATAATCTGACAGCGGTCATATCAGCAAAACTATGCTTAGTTCATAGTCTGTGTGGCTAGGCAGCTAACTATCAAACTAGTACATATAGGATTACACATGCAAACTGAAGAGTCACTTCCTTTTAAGCAATTTAAATGCATCCGGGAGAAACCTATGTGACGTAATGGACAGACTAATCTCAGTATATGGGGTGTGATGTCAATAAACCAGCAACCCCTTGAAAAAGATATTTTACAATTCAACCACTCATAAAATCATCCCTGAAGATTAGTTTATTTAATCCCAGCTCCTGATACACATGATGCAGCTAATTATAATCTGTCGATTACTCAAACCAGGTGTTCAGCAAGACGGAAGAGAAAAGGTACCGAGGAACTGAAAACAACCAAAAAAATGTTGTGCACCCTACTGTGGTTGGATATTAGGAAAGTCTGTAAGGAAGAATCATTTCAGTCCACAGACGCAGGCTAATAAATAAACTTAAGCACTTAAAATGTAACTTAGTTTGCTTTAAAGGCCGTTATCATGAAACGAGCCAAGCCCTGCAGGGTGTGTTTTAATGGCAGTGGAACTGCATTGAGCAATGCTGCTCGGAGACCAGTGAGCACGATGCTCTGAAAGTGCTTGCGCCCAGGCTGAGGAGATGGGCCAAAACCTGTCACAATGTCAGAAAATGTTTTTTGCAGCTTTGTATATTTCAGAACAAGTACCCAGAAATGTGTCCACAACACATGCATGCATACACAGGTTTCAAGAACATGTCATTTCCTGGCAGGAAACCTCAAACAAAGATAGAAAATAAGTACGCTTGCAGAAGTACTCATCAGGCCAGTGCATTTTTCTAAATTTCCTTAACTGATAATTTCTTTGTTTCAGAATGCATACATTACGGAAGGAGGCAGTATTATAGCCGAGTCAGTTCTCCGAAATGAAAGTCATCTCACTGTTGCACTCAAGTCCAGACAATTTACACTTACTTCAGTCAGAGCATGGAAAGTTTCTAGGAAGTCCACATTGAGTTTTAAGACACAAGACACAAAAAGGTGACTTTATTCCAAGTGCAGGATAAAAACCCTAAAACACTACAGATGGAATTAATAGTCGGGTTTAAGTTGATGCTGAGAAGGACAATAAACAATGTATAAAGTTTATGCATACATTTTTCTTATTACTATGACAACCCAGATAAGCAACTACAACATGCTAAAACGCGTGTTCATGTATTTGTTATTAGAACAATGGAAATGGAAAGAGACTATGGACAAAAGCACTGCTTTTCAACAATTAATCAATAAACAACAAATACGGCTCAAACTTTCAAAAGACCACCTAAATGTTCCACAACATTTCCTCATCCAAAAAAAATTGTTTTTGATAGGGAAAAGAGCACTACACACCAACACCTCACACCAACTGTAAAACATGTGGTGGGAGGATCAAAATTTCATTCAGCTTTGCCGCTTATCCATCAGGGTTGAGGAGCCAATCCGAGATGACTTTGGGCAAGAGAGGAGGGACACCCTTTCCATGTCACCAATCTATCACAGGTCTAACACAGAAATGAACAACTATTAACTCTCACATTCACACATATGGCCATTTGGTGTAGCGTCACGAGTCTTTGGGCTGTGAAAGGAAACCAGAGTACATGGAGGAAACCCACACAGACACAGAGAAAACATGCAAATTCCATACAGAAAGACTCCAGTCTTGCTGTGAGGCGAAAGTGCTACACCACTACAACACCAAGCCACCCTTAGGGCATGGTCAGTATTTGTTCATTCCAAGTTAAGGCTTTAACTATTACATTATTGCATGGAGGGATACAAAAACCTATTACAATATTATCTAGCTTGAGCTGACACCAAGATACAGAAAAATGAATAAATCAATACAACTCATCAACAACTCTTTACCCCATGACAGACCAGTTTGATTTCAATGCAAATTTGACCATCCAGACAAGGAACTTACCTTTTGTAACCAACCCTCGGTCTCTTGGCAGCTCTGCGGCTTGATCTGACACATGCTCCTCCTGTCACTTAAGCAAAACAAGCAAATCTTTAAGTGTATAAAGGAGGGGCCCAGTGCTACAAGGATATGTGGATAAGCTGTTGTGTCTCCTCCAGGGCAGTGTGAGTGGAGCTCTTGGAGTAGGCTGAATTGTTGCTTTGGAAGTCAAACTGCTAGAGTCCTGTGGTGAACTGTGAAAGAGCTACAGTCAGGAGAAAGGACACGCTACAACAGGCTCCACACACACACACACACACACGTCACTGTAGGAGGGGGAAAGAAAGGGAAGAAACTAGGAGGGTAAGAGGTGTACAGGGGAGTACAAACACTTCACATGCTTCCTGCTTGTATAAATGTGAACATTTATTTCCTGGTCAAAGGTTCTTGGTTCTAACTAACTTCATCTCATGTCCTAACTTCAATATTAACACTGAGAAGTGAAATGGACAGACTCTATGTTCCAAGGTGTTATGAAAAGCATGAACTTCTTGTTTTCATGCTGTGTTACAGGAAGGGTGAAACAGATTGCATGCAAAGCACTTGTGACATGTCTTGACAAGAAAAGGTGTTTAACGGCTCCAGGAGGTGTTTTTTTTTTCTTCCTCGTCATCACAGACCAATTTCAAAACAGTAATCTTCCTCATTGTGGAACACTTCTACAAAATAAGCCTTTCAGCATGTTACTACTGCAGAACGCTGAGCTTATTGCAAGCTCAGAGCGTGACTGAGAAAGGCAAAGATCTGGGCGAATATCAAATCATGATCAGATCTCAGCACAAACTTATCTTAGCCCCGCCTGACCATGCATGCATTCACACATTCACTCTTTCAGGCACTCATGCAGTTGTTTGTGAACTTGACTGTTCACTGTAATTTGATCTGCATGTGAAAATGTTCAGGCAGTGGCATAACTTTCACAAACATCGCAGATTCACACAATTATATAAAAATTAAATATAAAGCAGTAGAGGTTATTAAATAAATCAGGTCTAAAGGAAGGAAAATACAGCTCTTTGAAGGGATACTACAAATATTTACAAGTGATTTAAGCAAATCTGTAATGGAAGCATACGGATCCTTATCAAATACAATCACTGGCTCCATCTCGTGGCCATTTTGCATAACAGGAGATCTTTGGACACAATGGGACAGATGTTAGTTGCCTACTGGGTCAAAATATAATAAGGTTGTCAACTGACCCGTTTTTGTTTTCTCTTTACTAAAGAAAATAAAGCATACATAGTTGAGTGCAAAAGATATTAGAGAATAATTATAATACAACCAAACTTGCTTTTTTTTGTCACACCTAATTATCTTAAAATATGCTATTTGACCCTTGAAATAATAAATGAACCTCTGTGAAAATGATACAATGACAATATAATGCCAAATAATTTTTCATTCTGTTCTAAGGGTATGCAAACTTTTGCAATCAATCAAAAGGAATATTTATTATTTATACCACAGTGCTGCTGAATTCTGATTGGTCGCATGGTGTTGATTAATTTTCTTTTCTAACAGCAGCTCTGATAGTAGTTCTGGTCATAAGGAAAATCACAGGTTTATTTTAATACGCTTTTTGAATACATTATTGTTTCCATGGTAACAGTTCATTCACACGGAATTGTATAGCACATGTTCCACATGAACAGATTAAAAAAAACCTTCTAATTGATGATTTGGTGAAATTTTTCTTTATATTTCGTATTTTGGAAGGAGTCTCCAGTGTCAATGCTTTGAAACACTCCGAGGTAAAGATGTTTCTTTAGATTTTCTGCCACAGGAACGTCTTCAGTGCAGAGGAGTTTAACCTCCAGGTCTTATTTCAAGAAGGAAAAAAAAAAAACAGGCCAGTGAAGGATTAACTGTTTATAGTGATGGCATGAACTAACTTGTTTCATGGCCATTGTACAACATTACATTTAACTATAAATGCTAAAAAGCATGATGTGAGATTACTTACTTAATGCAACTTTTTTGTTACTTGTATAAATAAACAAAACATTTGAAACCTAAAACATTTGATATTCTATAATAAAACTAATATTTATAGAATAGATCAAGACAGTATTAGACATAAAATGAATCAACTTTATTGAAAAATCGTCCCTTTAATTCCAATAAATATGAGGAAAAATGAACAGTGATACACACACAAACTCTATGTACAAACAGTAGCACCATGCTAGTATTCAACCTGGAGCACCAAAACAAGACACCTCACTACAGAAACACTGTCCACACTGTTCTGAGCAGTAACGTACACACCTGACACTTCACTGCTATTAATCTGTCCTAACGTGAGCATAAACATGAAGACGATCCTACCTGCTGTAGCTGCTGACAAAATGCATCGAATGAAATTTAACGGCTGTCTTTAGAACAAGTATGAAAAGGAATTCTGGAACATTCGCGGACAGTTACGTGAGAAGAACATCAGAGCGATTATTACTGTACAGCTGCAGCTAGCACTTCTCTGAAAATCAGAAATACGTACATCATGAAACATCATCCAACTATCTGCTATGAAGCATCATTAGTCTGGAGAAACACTGATTTCTGGCTCAGATTGAGCTGTCCCTGTGGTCAATCCTCATTGTCCATCTTGACGTGTCACCCCCAAAGGCAGAAGACTTTCCTGCATCTTTTCGCTCAGCTTGTTAATGATGCACCATGGAAATAAGACTGGAAGTCTGTGAGCAGTGACTGTAATCACAAAGGCACTGGCAGAATCAGACAGCCAGGGGACGAGGCCGTGCTGCTGATTGGCTGAGGAGACGCAGGAAGTCAGTCCTGACTGGTGCGTCTCTTCTCCAGCTTCTGTTTGAGCTCCTCTGTGAAAGCTGCTACAATATTACAGAAAATACTCAGGCACGCATTCCTTTAAAGTTTGCATTAAACTTTTAATTACTTAAACACCTACAAGTGGAAAAATGCAGTCAAATAGTAATGAGCCTATAATGTTATACTTTTACAGATATAAACATTAAGAATCTCCAGTGTCATTACTTTCTAACTATTAGTAAGTTTTCGGAAACTGAAGAGCACCGAGGGCTTTGTGCGTTCCGGTTTCAACGTGACAAGCTGTCATTTTTTTTTGTCTTATTAATTTCAGAGTATTGAGAAAGCAACTGTTTCTAACTTCTATAATGTAAGCGATGACGGAAGCTAACTTGCGAACGTTCCAAAATATTAAAAGTAACCATAAATGTATAAAAAAAAAAAAAAAACCGACACACCGCAAATTAATAAATTTAATAATTGTTGGCCGAATGCTTTTTGTTATAGCAGAAATAAAACACTTCAGGACAAACTGTTATAGGAAAATGTTCGACTTCAAGACCACGGTTCATTTCATGATGACAAACATGATGCAACTGCGGCGCATAATGACATCATGTAGAGATTTCGCTCATCATGCGCACAACAGCTGGCCGAACTCCGTGCACGATCTTGCTACATGAGCAAGCCTGTGAATGAGTGTTTATGCTGTTGGCTCCTTGCAGTCGGCAATTTTCTTCCTGCAGTTGTGCTCAATATAAAACCGCAGGGAGTATACGAGCTTGTCAACTTGCAAAACTGGTTTCATCATAAAAGTGGACCTCTCATCTCCACATTCTGTATGCGGAGGCTACACACTGAATCGCACCTCTCCGTTATATCTCGTACTTGGCCATTTCTAGGTTAAAGGACTGCATGTGTTGTATGTGACACTCACTCTGTGTTAGTGGTGACGGCGAGGGAGAGAGCACCAGTCGTCTCATAGGGCTGGATGGCGAACCTGGAGGGCTTAGTGATCGCTGAGAGGGGCTGGGAGATTTTGAGTGAGATCTCAATGTCCATCTCTCTGATCCTGATCAACACACACACACACACACACACACACCACAGAAAAATGGTATAAATTAATCTTCGACACTGATTCTCCGAGAGTAAATTGCTGAGGTGGTCTTGTACCTTTAGGGGGCAGTGAGGGTCCTCTGGAGAAAGTGGCAGTGGGTGCACAGTGTAGTGTTCGCTCTCCGTTTTCATCGTTAGACGAAATGTACGCTGGACAAGGAATGAGGAATTTCCAGCGTGCAAATTAAGAAACACAGAGCAAAGCCATGACTTAGTCAATAACCATTTACTCACTAAATAAGAATGTGTGTTGTGTCAGTAAAGTTCTCATTAGGATTCTGTCGCAGCATGTTCATGTTTGTTCATATTTGCTACTTGGCATACTGATGTTCTCTTGATAAGTGTGCGCGTGACAGACATACTGATATTCTCTTCGTAAGGCTCCTCCAGTAGAAAAGGCTGAAGTGTCCCGGCAGTTTTCTCCACTAGTGCGTTAATGACATCATAAAGGGTGGGACACGGGATCTGCGCGCACGCACACACACACACACACACACACACACACACACACACACACACAGTGATGAACTTGCATTCCCTCCAGTCTCAACACCACTCTTTCTTTATCTTATCTATCTGTTTATACATCTCTGCATACCGGGTTTTCCACGTCAATGATGTAACCTCCCTGAGGCTTCTGGGTAACCCGATAGTGTCTGAACACCGAGCTGTGGAAAATTCAAAAAGCATAAAGCACTATGCATGTGTAACTGAGAAGGGAACCGAGACACTAAGACAGAGAAACATGGAAACGGGATCTCTCCGATCCTGAAGTATTAGAGGAGAGGCTGTGAGGAAAGTATGGGAGAAATAGAAATCAAACATAGAGAGAGGCAAATAGGGAAGAGGTGTTTCAATCCCGTATCATACCCATTAAGGTCTTGTCGTGTGGTCACTGCGAGTGACGTGCCGTCCCTGCCCGGCCTTAGCAGCATGTTCCCACAGTCTGGGTGACGCTCTAAGAGAACCTCGGCTTCTGTACGAGAGACAGGCCTGAAACAGCTGCTCCAGAGAGAATACACACACTCAATTAGTATACAAGTTAAATAGACTTGAGCGCTGTTTACATATTTTTAAAATGCATCTTGGGCGATCAGGTCGCAAGTGGGTAGCCGAGACACATAGTTGTTTACACCCGTGTCCATCATGCGTTTCAAAGGTGTTCAGCTGCCCACTTGTGTTCGGATTTTGTTATGTCGTATGTCTGCATACACTTAATATGTCAGTTCTGTTGCCAGACAAGTGCCAGATTTGTGAAGCATGGGCTAGCTAAGTAAACAAAAGCGTTTCAAGATCTAATAAACATGTATGGTCCATTCCAATTATTCCAACTTCTCGCCATTTTTTCGAGTGCTGGCACGTTGTCACCAAAACAACCATATGTCCTGCACTGATGATGTATTTTCATGTTGCATCCTTGCTAGTGATGCATCAAGACGCATTAATGTTTATACTACAAAAGATATGTGGTCAAATGCACCACAGACCACGGCAAGAGGTTTGAGTAAACGTGTCTTGGTGCTTAGCGCTGTCCGGTTGATATGAATATGCTAATCTAATAAGTATAACAGGCATGTGGTTATAGGAAAATAATCAACAAGGGTTGATGCTGTTACAAGCTCAAAGTGGATCATTTTCCTATTGCAGCACAACCTAAAATGCACATGTTTCTTGGTCAAATGACAAAACATTTTTTACATTTGTTTACTATTAGTAGTGGAACATGTAGAGCATCAACCATACAAGTCCCTGTGAGTTACTGATTACTATAGACTTGATTGGACACAAGTGGGGTCTGATCAGCCCCAGCTGGGTCATCCAAAGGAGGGTGTATGAGGTTGAAAGACCCAAAACACCCAATGATTCCTGGAACATCATTGAAGATGTGTCCAGAAGCATCAGTAGGTATACGGGCACAGCGGATAACGTATTAGAACAAGTACATTAATATAAACCTGTGCTATCCCTTACAGTTGACTCAACTCTCAGAACTGCTGTTCTGAATGAATGAATCAAAACCAATCAGAATTGAGAATTTGACAGGGTGCTAAACTTCTTTTCTTTTTGCATATTTCATGCCCTGGAATAAAAAAGTAAAATAAAACTAAAAAAAAAAAAAAAAAAGCAGAAGTTCATTTCAAAAATCAACAAAATACATATGCTTCCTTTGTTTATCAGCCATCTTGCTCCTCTCGATCTTAGGAGTGGAAACTTTTCCATTTCATTTTGATCCAGAGAGTCATTAGTGAATAACGTGAACATAAATAATTGGAAAGAGGATTTATAATTAGATTAATTGTACCGACAACTACGGAAAAATCTGTTAAAAAACAAACATTGAACTGTAATAATAATTATAGTCATAATAATTCATGTTTATATACAAATGAAGTATATAAACTATATGAATGAATATGAATATGAACATGAATATACAAATGAAGAGGAAATACTTACGCAGGGATCTCTCCTACCAGAGGGAGGGAGAGGGGAGAAGATGGAGCTCTGGAAAGCGATCTAGCTCGTCTTCTCTGTCTCTCTTTCTCCACCACCTCCTTCAGCATGTGCAGTTGCCCAGGCAGCAGGGTTAGAGTCGTGGGCACGGCCAGCTGAGGACCAGATGAAGGAAATCACTTACTGTCATCTTAATACACAGATATAAATGTTGTTCCTTTATTCAGTTCAGGTAATTAAATAATTCATTCCCTTATCAGCACCCTATATGATGTTGGGTTTGTGTACTTTAAACTGAAACAAAAGCAGTAGGGTCAAAACACAGAATCTCAGCAGAATCTCAAGGCTACTGATATCCATGTTATATCCATGAACAATATAGAAATCACAAACTTTCTTCTTTTTTTTTTTTTTTTAACATTTCTTTTTTCAAATAACATTAGTGGTGGCATACGGTGCACGAAGTTGACATTAATCATTTTTCCTGTTAAATTAAATATTCAGATTTTTGTGATTTTAACAGCAAATATCAAAAAAAAAAAAAAAAGAGTTTTGACTTCTGTACTCACACTGTATTTAGTCTGCGTTTACATCTTTGCGTGAATTTATAGGTTTGGGGCTCCCGAGTTGCACAACTGAAAATTTTTGCTCCATCATCAGTAGATTGTGAGTGTGAATCACGACGGTTCATTGAAGCATCATAAGAAAGGCAAAGAAATACAGTCAATCTGACTTTATGAAGGCTACATCCGCCATAAACCCTTACTCCATATTTACATGGGCCGCTTTATCATAATTACAGCATTCCACATATAAAGTGACATTATTGCCCTACTATCTAGGCTCATATGAAGAATTTCTTGCTGGAAACAGTAGCTTGCTCTTGTGTCAAGTCATAGAGGCAAGATGCAAAAAGTTGGATCGTTTTAACGCAGACAATACACTGAGAAGCTAATACCATCTGTTTGCTTCTCAGGTGAATTTTGGCTAGGTGTGTGCCATTACCTCATTACTTAAATGTACAACATGACACATTTACAGAGATGTAGAATTGAATGGTGTCTTATAAATTAGAAATACAACCAAAGCGACAGGGATGACCTCAGAATCATTAAGGATAAAAAAAAATTGTGTGTGCAGATTACAAACACTCAAAGTTTACCCTAAACAGAATATCAAAAAAAGAAATGCAAGGTTTTACCATGCAATGCGAACCATAAGTAAAACAGATAAAGGTTATATATTGATGCTGTCGAGTCTACACAGAAATGAGCCTAGATCATGATGATAAAGAAATTGTGGAGAAAATCTGTAAAATATGGTTGCTATAGCTGCTAGTGGAACTGAATTATATGAATGTTTTTAATGGAATATTGGCACTCGAGTGCCAAAAGGCAGCACGAAGTGTGAAATCTAGTGAAACTGCTCAGATCGAACCAAAGAGCCTTAAAACTCTGCGAGGCAATGCGATAGCTGTGGAATTTCCCAGGACAAAAACAGGATTGTTTTTCACTGGCTAAGGCAATCAGCTGACAGGAACGCAGCTGAGGATACCGATGATTTCATTCCAAGGAAGACTGAAAGCCCTCAATAACAAGCAGGAACTTGAATTTTTTTAGCTCATCACAATAGAAGACTGGTGGCACAGTGGTGCAGTGGTGAGCACGGTCGCCTCACAGCAAGAAGCTTCTGGGTTTGAACTGCTGACTGACTGGGACCTTTCTGTGAGAAGCTTGCATGTTCTCCCACAAGGCAAAATGACCACTTAATCCCTTCAACAACCAACTCTTTATCACAAATAAAAATCAGCAAAGGCAACCGATTTGGCTGCGAATTGATCCTCAAAAAGAACAAATGGTGTCTTTGCAGAACATCGACAAAAACCAAGGAATATGATCTTATCACTAACGTGATTATGTTCTTCTATATGAAATTACAGTATTTCCATTCTGCAGTTTCCAGAACGATGTTCCATATTTTAAAAGTGGAAATTCTGGCTCTCTCTATTATGACTGATGTTTTCTTGATTAACACATTATAACAATTACTCTAATGTGCACGATAAAGGCACACATTCGAGAGTTTAGATACACTGCAGTGTTTTTGCTCCCCGGAACTCATTTCAATATTTTGTCATGCGTTTTATAATGTTGCACTCACATCCACTACAGAGTAGAGGAAGCCTTTCCACAGCTCTCGTGCCTCCAAGTTAGGAGCCTGAGAAAAGAAACGAAGACCGTGAGTATCATCTGAACGTTTCATTATTTGATGAATTTTTCATAACGTATCGATCTACGGTCATGACGTGATCGAAAAACCTCACACAAGTACGTGCAAATCTGTGAAATTTCTGCATGACTAATTTAGGCAACGTTCACTCGCTGTCTGCAGCTGTAAAATGTGACATGTGACTTCGTTGGGACCAAGACAGACCCTAAAGCAGTCATATGACTGTCATTTGGCGTACAGTGAAAGCTACTAAAAACGTGTAAAACCAGAAAGGCTAAACTTAAGATCATTTTTGCAAAAGTGTCACAATTCAAAAACAGCTCAGATGACCAGGAAGTTTTGCATGAACTCTCACTTATTAAGGTCATTAGTTGACCACAGCACAGTTGAATTCTCAAATCTGATTGGCCTGAAGATGTTTATTAACTTGCTAGAACAGCACATCCAACTGTTCTGCCAGCTACAAGGCAAATCATATTAATGCTCTCTTTCAAACGTTTCTTTTCCCCCCATGTTACTCAACAACACACGTAGGGGCTTGTATGGTGATTGGCTTCAAAAATGTGCGCAATTGTTACGATGAAGCTTTCTTCATAAAGATATTCTGGGAAATGTCAGCGCTTTCAAAAAGTCTTCCTACGTTCACAGTAACAGATGAAACTCACTCACGTTGCTTGTAGTTTGTCTCTAATGGGCGTCTCGTGATCATTACTGTAGCCGTGTGTCGGTGTGAACTGTTGAGCGCTCTTATTTTCCATGAGAAATAGTAGTAGCTTTCAATGTTAACTAGTTAAACACAAATTAAATAATTAGTTTGATTTACAATATTGGAAGCTAGGACTGTGCTAGCTTAATTGGCAAATCAGCTAAGCAAATTTGTACTAGTTACACACACACACACACACCAGAGGCATCAATGATCTCTGCTACTTCCTTTCAAGCTTTGATTTGCTTTGCAGTGTTTATGAATATAGGACCTATCTGTTTCACTCACAAAATTGGAAGAAATTCGTGTTTTCTCCTCAACTCTCAACAAACGTGCATAGAGACGTTAGGAAGTAGCAGACATCACTGGTGCCTCTGGAGGGTGTTCATAGCTAGCATAGTTAGCTTGTCTGCTAACAAAGATAAAGCTAAGCCTGGCGCTTAACATGCAAATTAACCAATTTTCACACTGATCAGAGCGTAATTTAATTTGTGTTCAGCTAATTAAAAGAACATATATAGATATATACTCCTACGGTGGTGAGTGTATGCGGCTAGTACAGTTAGCTTTGCACTGCTAACCGGCTAATATGAAGCTTATCATATTAATATCCATCAATTTAACAATATTTACACTATGAGAATACATTTTACTCATACACAAAAGCGTTCCACACCAACAAGTCTTATGAACCAGTTGTGACCTGTTGGAAAGATGGATCACGTTCCATCTATCTAGGAATATATGTACAGCCAAATATTATAGTGTAGATTTCGAGTATTTGACTTCATGTGAACTCACAGTTAGTTTGATCTCTCCATCCTTCATGCGTAAATTCATTCTAGCTGCTTCCAGATTCCTGTCCCGACTGCAGTCATCGATCAGGGACACAAACCCACTCAGGTCCAGTTTCTCTACATACTTTATGGACACACACACACACACACACACACACACTTAAAACTAATTTAAACGCTCATTTATATCTCTCCGTTAATCCAATATCAGCCAATGCTTAGTCAGACTAATGACTGTAATTGTGTGCAAAAGTTTGTACACCCCTGGTTTCTGAGTGAAAAGGTGCCTCTCAGTTTAGTAATAAACGCACCAAGACCGCAATCAATCTGCAAAAATTAACTTAATAATAAAGATTAAGCTGTAAAGCACATGACTTTTGTTGTTAAAAATAAATATCTGCCTTTTCATTTATTCACTGTTTTGCAAAATCAAATATATAAAAAAAAAGGGGACATTTCATTGTGCTATCTTTCCCTAATGATTTTCAGAATTTCTTTACATACAGAACTTGCCCAAATTCAATGTAATGCTTACATGTGTGTCCTTGGCATTGTTGAAGAAGTATAAGGTGTTACCACACAGGCATGTCCATAGTCGCCGGGACACCTGAGTAATAAGAGAAAGAATTGTGGTTATGTACAAAATGGAATAATTCTCTATATTTTACAAAGATTCTCGGTAAGACATAGATTAAGTCTCTAATTATTGAACTGGATGAGATTTTAAGTTATAAGTCTATACACATGCCAAATTCGGCTCATGCTGATTCTAAGAATGGTAAGAGTGCCTTTGCTGTCCTTTTTTTTTTTTTTTTTTTTTTTTTGTAATAAGGATTTGAGATCTGGTATTAGTTCCTAAGCATCGTAAGCTATACAATAGGCTATTCAGCCTGTTGAAAGCGAAGCCTCAAGAATTTAAATGTGAAATTCCTGTCATACTGGTCATGAGAATGGTCAAGAGATTTGTCATGTAAAACAGGCCATTCAAACAATTCAAATGCTTTTCAGTGTTGCTAATTCTTCATCCAGCTTCATCACCTTCAAAGAAATAAATTAGTCCATCACGGAAAAGGACTATCAGTGTTTATTCTGGTTTTACTATGTTGATATTAGGTTTTTAAATGCACTGGGGGTTTTTCTCACTGTAAATGTATCCGGCTGTGCTGGGTCCTTAGTGGCATTTTTTTTTCTTCTGAACAAACTGACGTTGGGGAGGTGTGAAAGGGTTTTGGGGCATGTCGATAAAAAAAACACCCATGTAAACACAAACAAGCAAACCATCCCAACCTGCAGTTTTCCAAACAGGTTAGCTCAGCCACATAATAACAATAATAATAATATTTCTTCTGTACCATGTTTTACATTTACATTATTTATTTAGTACTAGTCAGAAAAAATGGCTAC
>JAQQZR010000018.1:10347162-10361278 GCA_030068235.1 Notoglanidium macrostoma | reverse complement strand
TCGCCCGAACATGCTGGGATTGGCTCCAGCTTCCCCGCGACCCAGACGGATAAAGCGGTATAGATAATGGATGGATGAAAAAATTTTAAAATACCACCCAACACCTGTTGGAACAGCTCGCATCTAATTATGTTAATTGGCAACAGGACAGTAACATGATTGGGTATAAAAACAGCATCCCAGAGTCTCTCAACAGTAAAAGTGAAAGACTGTGCGGGCTAATAGTGCCAAAACTTAGACATGAGCATGGACATGAACATGAGGAATAATGTTCCTCAACAGAAATTTGCAAAGGATTTGGCTGTTTCATAATCTATGATAAATATCATTAAAAGATTCTGGTGAATCTGGAGAAATCTCTCCAGGATAAGCCTGAAAACCGATATTGGATGGCCGTGATCTTCGACCCTCAGGCGGCACTGCATTAAAAACAGACATTATTCTGTAGTGGAAATCACTGCATGTGCTCAGGAACACTTCTGAAAACCATTGCCTGTGAACACAGCTCGGCACTGCATACACAAACGCAGGGTAAAACTCTACCATGCAAAGAAGAAACCATATATAACCATGATCCAAAAATGCCGCCACCTTCTCAAGGCCTGAACTCATTTAAGATGAAGTGGAGAACCTCCTGGCTAAATAGAAGAGGGACCACCTGGCATGTTCTCAGCACAGAGTTCAAAATTCAGCGTGCGTGATGGTATGGGGGTGCATTAGTGTACATGGCATGAGTAGCTTGCACATCTAGGAAGGCACCATTTATGCTGAACCATATTACAAGCTTATACAACATATAATGTCTGTTCCAGGGAAGGCCTTGTTTAATTCATAAAGACAATGTCGAACTGCCTTCAGCACGTACTACAACAGCATGGCTCAAATAGTAGAGGTACGAGGGCTAAACGGTCAAGTTTGCAGTCCAGACCTGGCACCCATCATGAAACGAATCATGAAAAGAAAAATACGACAAAGGAGACCCTGAACTCTTGAGCAGATGAAATCCTATATCAGGGAAGAATGGGACAACATCAAACTCCAGCAACTGCTCTTCTCAGTTCCCAAACATTTAGTGATACGAAAAGAAGAGGTGATGCAACACCGTGGTAAACATGCCACCTTTTTTTAAAGGTGTTTTTTAAATCCGTTTTTATTTACATTTCACACAGCATCCTAACGTTTTTGAAAACAGGTTTGCACGACATACTCTTTATAAATTAAAAAAAAACAAAACTCTATGGTGAATTCCTGTGTTATCAGAGGAGCAAAACGCTATAAGACATCCTATCACGCCGTCATTGATTACCTTCCTATAACAGCACATCATGGCATGCCGTTTTCTGTAAAATCATGCAAATGCATTCTGGGTTGTGATATGATATTTTGCATGACGTAGCAGTGCACTAGGAAGTCGACAGTTCAGATGCATTATCAGGTAAAACAATATATCCTGGGGAGGAGGAGGAGGAGGAGGGGGGGGGGGGGGGGTTAGATTAGATACCGAGGATTTACATGCACACAAAGCACATACACATTCAGGTTCTGCTAAACACTTCAGAGATAATAAAGACTAGAAGATGATAAACATTATGCTGTAATACAATAGTACACAACAGTAAACATACCTACATGGTCATGTGATCATAAATTCATCCACAATTGTTCAAAAAGTTATGTTTCAGATGTAGGGTAACTGGTGCAGCTGCGCATTTAAAATCATTCAAAAAATGCAACAAAATCTTCTCACTCATCACAATTCCTACAAACGTGTGTGTGTGTGTGTGTGTGTGTGTGAGGCCAGGAACCACACCCCTCTCCGTGGCCTTTTCTTCAGGAATTACAAGAATTCACCACCTATCGCGTTGAGTCTTTACTAGCACTTGAAGACTTCATGTTTTATTTAGATCTGAACGAAGCCTCAGTCTGATCATCACTTTCACTATCTTGTTCGTCTAAAGTTCACATTTTGTTCCCAGTGAATTAAGACTTTCAGACCTGGCCTTGGTTGCTGCAGTGTGAAAAGCGAGCCCTGCCATACCTGCCATTTTTCTCAAGCTAAGAACACCGTGCGAGAGGCAATTCATCATTTTCAGGCTGCTAATGTGAACTTTAACCAAAAGGCTCTTCAGAGACTGACTCAGCTTTTATTATAAAGTTCCTCTCACATCAAACTGGTTTGACATTTTTTAAATCTGCTTGAGGAGGGAGCCATTTGATTTTACGTGGGAAAAAAAAAAAAAAAAAAAAAAGAGAGAGCGAGCGAGAAGAAAAAAAAAAAGAAATTCTACAGATCTAGCCATTTGAATATGGATGAATTGGCAGCAGAAAGAGCAACCCTTTGATTTGAATCTGTTCTAATCAAATCCAAAGGATTTACATTTTTGTCCTGAGAGCAGGATTAACTGTTTAATGGTTAATAATCAATGGAATAAGCCTAGCTCAAGAGCGATCAGAGTCCTCCTGCGATAACTACGCCAACCTCTCAACCGCTATCCTGTAGTTCAATGTTACCTGTATTGCACCAATGGACACTGTCACATAGCAGCTTTGCAGAAATATCTAAACTCTAACTATACAGTTAAATTTATATGTTTATCCCTAATGAACAAGGCAGAGATGACAAGAGGAAGAAAAAGACTCAAAAGGGACTCATCTGGGTTACACAGGACAGTGTGATTATAAATACTATATCTTCTATAACTTTATACCATATAGTCAGTTGTTGTTAACAGGAACATATGAGCGTAGGAGTATCAGAATCATTCCTGAATTCCTTACAGTTTTAAATGAAAGTCTATAATATCAACGTTATTGAGTGTACAATGATGTGCAAACAGTCGCACTTAGCAGTTCCAGTCCTAACATGATCCAAAGAACAACATCCAAAGCCACCTTCAGGATTTCTACCTTTTACCATTTTCCTAGTCTGAATTCAGATGTTAGATGTATGCATTTTAAATTTTATTTCTTACTAGTAACAGCTGTATTTTTACTGGTCAAAATTCTTAGTCAAAAATCACCATTGACTTACATTGAAATCCCATCCCTTCCATGAACGATTCAAATTTTGTGAGTAAAAAAAACAAAATTGAATTATGAGTAGAAATCGGAAGCATTTACATTGAAAGTTCGACTAGAAATTAGAATGGAAGTGCACGTTTCCAAAGTTCGATTTTGGCTAGTCTTGTATGACCCTACAATTATATTTTAGAGACCTAAAACTACACAAAACTTGAAAGTGAATTTACTACAGATTGAATTACAGGCATCTATTACTATCTGCATTACAAATTTCTATTAGTAAAAATTACACATCGGAAATGCAGAGGGGTTTTAATTGTTTTCTACTATAAATGTAAGTCAGTCGGTGACTATCTTCAATACGAATTTTGGCTAGTAAAAATCTTAATCATTTCGAGTAAAAAAAAAAAAAAAAAAAAAAAAAAAAAGAAATTGCAGAAGTTCTCGTTAGCTCTTTATTACTTCTGGGGGATTAAATCATTTATTACAATTTTTTTAAATGGACAAATCACAAGCAGGGAAAAAATTTAAATCGGACAAGCAGAATATGCATAATATTTATTCTTATATTCACGACTACCTATACCGGCAAGCGATAGCTTACAAGTTGAATCAAGATCATTTAAAATGATGATCAATTGAATTAAAAGTTGTCATTTAATCACCGTTTTCAGCAAGAACGATGTAGTGATTTTTTTAGTTGGTCTTGAATGAGTCTCGAATGCTCAGACTAGATCAATTCAAGCTATTGTACATATAGATTTCGTTCAGAACTCTAGGCTCAAGGCTATATAGGACAAAGCAACTATAATACCAACAGTTTTAAGGGAAATAGTACATGGCTATAATGGCCTTCATTGTTGTTTGTTCCTGAAAACAGTAAATGAAGGACAGACTGAATGACATGGCAGGAGCTAAAATAATGTGTAAACTGGCTGGAATGAACAATACAGATTGCTATTTGCACTCAAACCAAAATTGAAAAGCTAAACAAGCTTGAGATTTGTTTGTTTTTTCTCCTATTAAACTCCAATGTGTCGCCCTGTGATGTCATCACGGCACACGACGGCTAGCTTCTCAAAGGAACGAAGATACAAGACCGGTCAACAAATGACAGCGCTTGCGAAGCCTTAGGCGTATTCGTTGTCCAGGAGCGATAACTCAAGAACTGCTTAACGTGGAATCTTTCATACTCCATCGTGTATGACTTTTTATGTTGATGTTCCACCTACATCTGTCCTTTTTTAAATCTCGCTATCCATCCATTGCTTTCCCGTAGACTTTAAATGGGAAATTTTTCAAACTGCTTCCATAAAGTCATTTTTTGAAATAATATCCAACACTTACTAGACATGTTCTGGCCGATAGTACAAGGCAGTCCAGCTCCTTTTGCACGTCTAGGACTCGTGCTTTCTGTTTTTTTCATCCCTCGTTTTTCCTCCCGTTGGCTTCAGTTCCTTTTTCAAGGCCCAACTGCTCGCAGATATTAAAAGCTAGAGCCGCCAAAGTTGGTAACTGTCATTAGGCTGTCATGCCTTACAGAACTTTTTCCTCTCCTCCGCTTTCTTTATCATCTCTCCGTCTTCCCCATTAGAACCTATAGATATTTCTACTCCTACATCTTTTAAAGACGAGTCACAAAATTTGGTATATGGATTCGATTGCAAAAGTACAGCGTTTAACTGCTTTTCATACTAATGACACTCATCTACACTTACACTTCCAGTGATCCCTCCAGTTCTTCCATAGCATTTCCAACTTACGGTAGAATATGTAGGTTCAACTGCTGAAATAAAGCACACTTTTACCTTATCTATCTATCTATCTATCTATCTATCTATCTATCTATCTATCTCTAAAAGTTCAGGAAAACTCTACACATAGACTGGACCTCTTTACTAGCTGAAATTATTTTCCAAATTAGTTTCCTCATTATCTGTCATTGATGAGTATATGTTTAAGAATTTCTCACTACTTTACTATTGTGTTATTTTGCTGCTGTAACTGTATTTAAACTGTATTTATTTTGGACATCTGGACAGATCAAGCTGGATTTCCAGCAGGGGTTAAAGGATGTAATTCCAGGTTGGCTCTTCCTGAATAGCCTGAGGTTACACAGAGTTAGCCAATGAACTAAACTCGATCAAAACGAACATGACACGCTGAATTACAAGCATTTTTCACAGGTATATCCTGTAGCCTGACGCACAAAAGCTAAATCTCAATTGTGTTTAAAGAAATAGGCGTTTATTTACCACCAATGTAATCCTACTCTCCAGACTGGGCAGAAGAGAAAAGTTTCAAAGTTTCAAAGTAAGCAGTCTCACCTGACTCGCTTTATAAAACTGTTTCTTTAAGCCTGCGACAGACATCTTTGCGTCGGCTTGTCTCACTTTAAACCAAGGAAAAGTTGAAATTCGTTCCTCTGTCTTTAGTTGTTATAAACACCAAAACTCAAGCAAGCCTTCTTCCTGCACCACCACCTTCCGCGAAACTACACGGTGGCTAATTTTTTTATTTTTTTTCCCCTACCAGTATTCCGAAAGTACCGCCCCCTAAGAGAGGATTGGATAATACTTCGTATTGACAAGTAAAGCCACCTATTAAATACTGTCAAACGAAGCCTTATGAAAGATTAGCCAATCACAGAGCAGAAGGCGGGCTTTATTGTTCGCATCGAGGTTGTGCAAAACGTTTTGTCACTTCCTGTTAGCTGATTTTTACTTTATTATTTTTTTTAAGTGCCTGATTGAGAACTGTTACAGTATTTGTGTCCCAACAACAGTTTAAAAGCATATCCCACACCACATTTAAATATACTTTGTAAAAGTGTTTACGTTTAGAGAAATTTGAAACTGTTTTGGGATTTGACATTCAAGTAAGAGTAAACTTTAAATACTGGTTCCCTCATGACTTAAAAAGCATTAATAACTAATAATGTTTACTCCCTACGTAGCGCACAATATTTACAATAGGGGGAAATGGGGCGCAGCCAATGTAGCAAAGGTAACTTCCGGAAAGGTTTTAGAAGGCCACGTAGAGACCACGCCCACCACGTGACCACGCCCATTATCTTATTCTGGTTCATTCTCCTGCTTCTCAAACCCGCAGTTTTCTCTAATAACAATTTTAACAATATTAATTTGATATTAAATTGTTTAATTTTAACAATAAAACAACTGAGCACCGGTGACAGCAGAGTTTGTAGTTGTAGAAGAGTCATGAATGTGCATTATTAAATTTGAGTTTCTTATTTTGTGATTTATAGAATAGAATTTGTGCACCTGCAGTGAAGAATTTGAGAAGGTGTAACTGTTATGTTTGTGGGAGAGAAAAAAAAAATTCTACAAGTCTGTAACTCCTGAAGCGTTTTTCTCTGATTTTAATTTTAATGATACACGTGTGATCAACTACTAATCCACTGTCACAGGTTCACATGCTCAGTTGTTCTGTGTAAAACTGTGAATAAGTCTTGGAAACATGCAAAGAAATGCTGTAAAGCAAATATACCTTCAAAAATAATTAAATTAAACATTTCTACATGAAAAAAATACTATAAAGAGCGGTAAACAGCAATACACTAAAACAAAGTCAATATTTGGTGTGATGACCCTTTGATTTTATTTATTTTTTTAATCAATCATCAGTAGTCCTAGGAATAATTTGTGCAAATGTATAAGGAAATTATCTGGAAATTTTATTTTATTTAACACCTTGGGGAACATCTCTGCTACAGATATTCTGGACACTTTGACTGCCACACTTGCAAATCCCAGCATGCAAATCCCAGCAGCCTTCATTCTGATTGTTTTTTTTTTAATCAGTAAAGTGGTCTTCCTGAAATAGGTTGCTTTCTTTCATAACACATATTTCTTTAACCTTTTTTCTGTTACAAAAATAATATTTGGATATATCAAATGTTTCTGTATTGACTCAATAATACGACATCTTAGAGATCTTTGTACAAAATTCGTACAAAAAATAGGATATAAGCCTGTTGTACAGTACTGAATAATTGCATTTGCCCAGTTAAAACATCAGTTTTATAATTCAATATCATTTTCAAAATGTTTTCAATAAACTGAAAACTCTTCAATATTAGAAAAAAAAAACACTTTATTACATTCTTTAAAGCATATTTTTTACATGGTGTTACAATGAGATGAATTGTTACGAGATTCTAACATTATGTTATAAAACATCCAATAGACGTGAAAGGGGAAAAAAATATTTTAGGCATTTCTATTGTGTTAAAACAGACCATGAAACACATAAGACAGGTTTGGTGGACACGCATTTATAAATGGACAAAACAGCTACAGTCCAACCAAACCAGCTCACATAAAAACAACATAACTTGAACGAGTAAGACTCATTTTTTATCTTTATTTTTTTATCTAGTTTATAGACTATACCTAATGTAATTCTGACTCAAAAACTTATAGTTTAACATTAGAAGAAAGAGGAAAGGTCTTTGACACTTTGTGCTTGACATTCACAAAAATATATACTGTATTATATATATATATATATATATATATAGCTACAGGACACAGTGATCGAGGATACGGGTCTCTTGTTCGGTGCAAAAACGTGGGGTGCCTTTATATGTGTGCATATGTGTACAGTAAGTGTGTGTGTTTTGTGTCTGGTTGGCAAAGCTAGGAGACTGGTAGAACAGAGACCAGCTAGCTCCCTGAGTGATTTATATATAAAATGCTCTTTTTTTGTAACAAGTGGATGGAAAACAAAATATTCCTTTCCTCTTACAACCAATAACCGGAAAAAGCACACAGAGAGAGATTAATCTGCTTGTGATGTACATGTACCTTCAAAAATGATGACAGCATGCACCTAAAACCAAAATAATTATACATCATTTGCAAAGTAGCTTAAAGCTATCAATACTGTGCAACCCCTCCTATTAGTGCTATTCATTTTTCAGTAGATAAAGACTTGTTGAATGCTTCAGGCTGCTCAGAATTTGACATAGTTCTCGCTGCAGAAGCAAAAGTCTAGGGGTGGAGCTGCACCTCATCCAACTATTCCTATAAGCCTAGCCCTAACCTCTAACCTACAACAAAGAACAACAAAAACACTTATCCAGCTTGAAACACATCGAGTTCCCGCTACCCTTTGGTCCGACTCCACCACCTGGACTTTCGGTTCTGCAGCGAGGGGTGCTGTGGATTTTTGAAGAAGTTTGAACATAACAGTATTTTAAAAAGTAGTATCTGAGAATGATCAGAGTTAGGGTTAGCCCTTACTCAGGGGAATACAAAGAACTCTGCTTTCCTTTCAGAATGCTGAAGCGTTCAAGCAGGAAGAGAGGTGTGGTGAAACAGGAAGTGGGACACTAAAACAGGTAAAAGACACAATTTACAAAATAATACAGCGAACAAACACAAACATGTCCTGACCTCAGCCTGACCCTGTGTGTGTGTGTGTGTGTGTGTGTGTGCATGAATGTGTGTAATGTGCACCACATACTGACAGTCATCTTGGCATCAGTGATAGTCTTCACATCTGCACTCAGAACAATTCAAACAGCATATCAGTCATTCAGAAGTGCGTCACACCGTCGGCCAGGAGAAAGGGTTCTTGAACGTCGTGCAGGTCCCTGAAAATGTCCTTCTTCGCCACTGGGTCAGAAATACACCTCTTCTCTAGTGTCATCACGTGGGCTTGTAATAAGCGTCCTTTCTGGCGAGTATTACTTGAGCGGCTTTTGCAGTGTTCACAACATACTCAGAAAAGTGGAATATCCGATTACAACTGTAACGTTTTTTCAAGGGGAAAGTTCCTTCTTTGCACCGTCTAGTTCCTGTCTCCAGTTTGCTGATCCTGGCCAAACAGGAATTCCCAAGTCCAGGCCCCGCTCTTTCTTTAAAGTCCTGTTCTCTGTTCCTTTTACTTCTTCTACGCCCCGCCTCCGTGTCTCTCTGTTCGTATACGTACATGTATCTATTTATATGCATCCTTAATCAAAATACATTAAATAAACGGAACACAATCCGTACACTTTCTTTAAGAGGCATTTACAAGGACGGACACACTGGGACTGAGGTTTCTCATTGCATTCGAAATAATAAAAGCAAAGGTAACTTAAGAGCAGCACCAAATACTGTCTAAACACTCATGCCTGAGGAAGTGCGAGCTTGTACGGGCCTCCTTTTGCCCGACGTACTACTTTGTGACACGCTTTTATTGCACACTATAAACAATGCCAGATTGTAGGGTTGGGCGATATGGCAAATATATCATATTGAAGACAAGAGATATCTTACAAGTGCTAGCCAGGGGTGTAATGATACAAGCACTGAGTGAGGATTTCATTTTCAGTTCATTAAAACGTTCAACCTTATAAAAGTACAATAACTGATACATATTAACGACAGTATTTCGGCCCTTTCGGACCAGAGGGACATTTCCATAGCTCTTAGAACTAGAAGTTACAGGAAGTACCCCCTTTTTGTGTCTCCGCACTGAGGGAACTGAGGAACTTTTTTTGCTCCTACTTCAGGGTAGGTGCTCTCCCAACACAAGAGGAGCCATGAGTGACGACGTGTATCGTGATTGGTCCAGACGTAAGTGTACACAAGTCTTAAGTGTACATAAGACGCAAGTGTGGTCGAATGCATAACCCGATGTGGCGCCACCAATCGCCGTTTTTAAAAATCTGTGTAAAACGTCAGTCATGTAAACAACAGCTCTTAGTGTTAAAAACTGGAAAGAAAACAGACAAATGGGCCAACAGTGAAGTCCAGCCTTTATTGAGCCTATATGCGAAACACGAAACTCAACGCAATTTTGATGCGTCTAAGCGAAATATAAAAATATTAAAGTTTCTTGTTTATATGTTTTTTTTTTATCTGTCATGTAAGAAAACCCAGTATAAAATAATAATCCGCACTAACATGTTAGATAAACATATTTTAAGCAATCACCAACTATTTTCTACTACCAATTCACTCTTTATAATGTAGAATAAAGAATTTCCTGTCAGCACGCAACACTTCCAGGTCTCATTCTACAGCGCAGTGGAACGATCCGTTTCTATAGCAAGTGGACAAGTTTAAATCCTGATGTTGCTAGTTTGTTGTTTTCACAGCAACACAAGAACATTGGTGGACGTTCATATGAAAAAAAACCAGTGACGTCGCTATAGAAACCGCCGGCCGGCTTACATCGCTTCAGTGTTCGGTGCGAATGCTAAAAGCAAAAAAAGCCCTTGAAATGTTATGTAGTTCTCAGGAGAGTTCCCCAGTATGTTGCTCCTCTCAGTGAGGTTCTAAGAACTGTTTGGTCCGAAAGCGCCATTTGTATGATTAATACTGACTCGTAGCAGCATATAATAAAAACAAAAGCTGTGTATTAGAATGTAACAAAATAAGACATGGCTAGCTTCCACTGGTTCGCCTCACCAGGGCCAGAGATCTCATTCTACTGTTAGCTAACTCTGCTTTCAGAGTCGCACAGCTCTCTGTAACCCTAGATGTGTTTTTGAATCCTGCTTTCTCTGTTATCATATAGAAATTTCCCAATTACTATGGAGATTTCTTTAGCTTGGGTTGAATCAGAGCTGTATAGCTGCCTGAATGGATTTCTCTGGCTAGTATGCTAGAATATTAATGCGTGAAAAGCATCATTCTTAGGACAAACATGCTTTTTGCAAACTCCCATAATTTGAGAAAAAGTTCTTTCTTCTGAGGGAGTGTGATTAAGTTCAAATGTTTATTACACCTCGTGATACAAGTGGTATTTTATACTGAACAGCCTGTTAAATTGGGAGACACAAACATGTCGAATTGGGAGCCTTGTATCGAATGCGCCTTGTATCATTACACCCTTAGCGCTAGCATAACAGTACTGAACCCTTGAAGTCGTACGAGTTGCACTTTGATTTTATGACTACAAAAACATGCAATTCAACATGAAAAATAAATAGTTTTGTACAGTAATATATTTCCGCTTGTCATCTTCAGTAACAATAAATTTAGGTAGTGTTTTACCCGTGATATTTCACAAAGGTGTACTGTGACGTAATTCATCATGACATTGATATCAATATCATTTCATCATATCGCCCAGCCCTACTAGCACATTAATATTTTGATTGTGGAGGTTGGTCCTTTTGTACTACCAAACATCTGCGTACTGATTGGTTTCACGAAGATTCTTGATTGTCACGTGTAACCGACGTGGGTTTCGAAAAGCATTTCCGCGAACCAAAGTGCAATATGTACATTCGGTCGCATAGCAAGTGCTGTTATAGGGACATACATTCATAATCAGTCCACGGAGTTAAGTGTAAAGGGCAAGGTACTTCGTTTTATTCCAGATGCTACCGCACCTGAACTGGGTGATTCAAATTTACTGGTAGAAGTGCTTAAGAGGACCAGAACAAAAATCTGTTCCAACAGAGGATCCCTGAAGACAGGATTTATAGACCTCTGCCTTGATAGATATTCCTAAATAATACGAAAGTGCTTTCAGGTGTGGGTTGTCTTTTGTTTTTTTAAAGGAGTGTGTGAGTTTTTATTATTATTTTTTTTATTATAAAGGAGTCACGTGTGTAGAGAGGAGTACCGTGTGTTGGCCTCTGTACTAATCCGTGGTGCTCTTTGTACACAAGCGCAACTCAAAACGCCTGATTGTCTGGGCTGCTAAGAGGTTTTTACGGGTTTCGATTTCTTTTTCACGCTAAAAGGTTCTCACACCTCGAGCCTCTGCTATTCTTCATATTCCTCCGTCTTTGACATCCTCTCTTTCACACATCCTCTCTCCGGACCAGTGAATCTGGTACTCTTCCTCTTCTGCCACATCTTCACCCCCCTCTTCTACGCCTCTCTCCTTGCCTCTAACTGTCAGTTGAGTCCGGGAAGTTGATCTCGCTGCCGAACACTTCCCTGTAGAGAGGAGGGAAGCTGTAGGCCGTTTCAGGGTGAACTAGCCGGAAAAACTCCAGCTTGTCGATGTGGAGGTTACAGATCGACTTCATCTGCGGCAGCTTGGACGCCATCTACGAGACGAGAGATCGGGAAAGGAATTGCAGAATTTGAAAAATGCGTCTGTAAATCGATCTGTAAATAGCTCTGGTATCAATTTCACTGACATGGTCCCACGGGTATTATATCCAGCAGGAGGTGCTAGTAAAAAACAGAGGTGCTTCTCAACTTCACGGCTCTACAGGTCAGGTCCAGGGGACCCCAGGACTCAATTTTTACATTTTGTTTGTAGATTAGGAGGTTGACGGTTAAAAACAAGCTATCACTTTCTAACATCCACAACCCAATGCAATCTGACCCAACTAACTAACCCTAACTTCTCTGCTTGTTTGGCTCCACCCTCAGGCACTTCCATTCTCACAGGCAATTCTTAGAAGTACTAGAACATTCTTCATTACAACCTGCCTAACAAACACATTACATAACATTCCCAGCAAGTCGGAGGAACAAGGACGCTCGCTTAAAGGAATAGCAGCTGCTAACCAATAAGCCTGACTCGGAACAAATTCTTGTTCTTGAAGTGGAATGGATCAATTGTCCGACATTTTCATTTTCTTTTAACATGGTCATTTCCAATAAGGATCATTATGAATTTACATACAGATGTAGTATATTAATTTAGGAGGCTTGCTCCTTGACTCTTGTTTTATGGTAAAACACATTCTACTGCATAAACGGAGAGAAAGATAAAAATCAAAGCGTCAGGTCGGGTGCTCTCCCGTACCTTGTCCAGTTTCTCTTGACCGCCTCCTCCCATGTGCAGGCTGTGCTGCAGAGCCAAATAGACCTTCTCCTGCAGCTTTTGCACCTGCTGACTCTGTGTTAACCACGGGCGATCTGAGAGAGATAAACAGAAGGAGGAGAGAGATGAAGGTGCAGAAAATCATAGTTTAAACCAACGTAGGTGTGGCACAAACCAGATTATTTTAATAATATGAACCCGATCACTGAAAACACTGAAGAAAAACCTGGACGTAAGAATGCCAGCACTGTTAGCATGATGTGTGAGTTCTGGTTCTGACAGTTCCTCAACATCAGCTGCATGACTCGTGTTCATTATTGGACTCAACTAGACATGTAAACTTTTTATTTTTATATATAACATGCATCCCAGGACATATACAGTCTAACAGCCTGATCTAAATTTCCACAACCCTGACCAGGCAGTTACAAAGGATGCTTTAAACGCATTATATAGCTATGGTCTATGTCCATTTTTTTGTTGCTCGTGCAACTTTTTATTTGTTGCATCCGGCGCAAGATCCCAGTCCTGATGCTTGATTCTAGTCTCAACCAGATGTCCTGTGAATCTTTCTTTAAGAAAGAAAAACTAACAGTGCACCTGTTTTTAATTTTGTGTATTTAAAACACATGATCTGTTCATATCCTGTATTCCTATTCTGTTACAACCCTAATACTTGTTTGTCTGTATGAAGCTTACCAGGTGATAACAAGATGGCGGCACTGAACAGGGCCATCTCTTCCTCACTCAGCTGCAGGCGACACAGACTCTTGGCCAACTCAAAGATGGCATTCACCAGGTCATCACAGCCTACATATACACACAAATAGACACACTCATTGCTTAAGCCATCCTGCCCAAAGGAGAAATAAAACTGATTATCATCAACATCTCATTTGCTCCAAATCAGCGGAGATCATTTATGCTCCTCACTCAATAGTTTATTTAAAAAGAAATATGCCAGCATTTTCAACCTAATGTCTATCTACTGCATCTGTACCCTGACAAAAAAAGCTCACTGAATTTACTTAATTCAATCAAACTGAACGGAGTTACAGTACCACAGTTCGTTTTCATACATCCAACATGATTTGATCATGTATTTTCAAACGCCTAAATAAAATCGATCTCCGCGCTCTCACATGAGCTGAAGATCAAACCCAGGTCACAGGGTCTGTGGGCTGCAACACAAAGGATAGTCTTAAACACAAAGTTTAATGTAGTAATTTGTTTAAATTAAGTTCAGCATATGCACCGTAGGGCAGCACGGTGCTGCAGTGGTTAGCACTGTCGCCTCACAGCAAGAAGGTCCTGGGTTCGATCCCCGGGTCACCCAGGGTGCCTT
>JAQQZR010000018.1:10317009-10347062 GCA_030068235.1 Notoglanidium macrostoma | reverse complement strand
GGTGGACTGGCGACCTGCCCAGGGTGTACCCCGCCTCTCGCCCGAAGATGCTGGGATTGGCTCCAGCTTCCCCGCGATCCAGACGGATAAAGCGGTATAGATAATGGATGGATGGATATGCACCGTAGTATGTTCTTTTAAATCGGACCAACGGCACGGTCCATTTTTTTCCATGAACTCTACTTGCTGCCTCTGTACTATAGGTGTGTGATTAGCACAGATACGAAGGAACATGTTTCCCGTTCCTGAGAAAAGACCGGGAAAACCATTTCCTCAAAAACTCCCCAATAATGAAAGTATAATTTCTTTCACTGAGAAAGCAGTTCAAATGCGTATTTCTGTAGATAACATCAGTCAAAGGTATTTATAAGCTCAACTCCAAGTCTGTGTACTTCCATACTTTTTCAGAGGGAAGAAGAATATTGCTAAATGAATCAAGGCAGCTCAAATTATACACTGTAGCGTAAGTAAATTTGATCCCGCAGATGTTCAGATGTTGGATATTATATACAAAAATAGCTTTGGTAAGAATTTGTTCGTTTTAAAGGAATTCAACGAGTGCTTTTAGACTTAATATGAACATGTTCCAAGTACATGGATCATCTACTCTTTACTCAGTAATAGGGAATGTCCCGAAATTCTTGTTCATGTTAGACATACACTACATATTCGATTGATATGGATTGGGTTGAAAAATGCTGGCATATTGCTTTAACACCTTTAACATTACATCACTTACTATCACTGAGAAAGCACATGCTGGAGTTACATGGTAGAATGTATGAATGTGACAGTCCAGACTCTCATCATTCCCCAGAAATGCAGACACTTACCTAGTGCTTTAAAGAGCTGAGGGCTGGCAAACTTGCCATCGAAAAACATCGTGTTGTTGGTGGAGTTGTAAGCGCGGCACATGCGGATCAGCAGAACCTCTAAGCAGCCTGGAAGTGTCGACATAGAGACAGAGAGCCAAAGAGATAGAGAGGAGGAAAGAGAGAAAAGGAGAAGGGCATGCTCCACCATGCCAAAAGAGCATGCAAATAAAAAATATAATAAAAGAAAAAAGATTTTTTCTCCAGATAAAGGGGTGTTTAAAAGTTTATGCAATTGTAAAGGTGTGTTAAATATACAAATAGAGAAAATATTTGTAGATCACATCAAAGTGTTATATCAAATATAAATTTCGAAAAAATGTAGAGGTTATTATAAAAGTAAAGGTTATGTATAGAGAAAAAGAAAGTTGGAGACAAAAAGACAAGAGGGGAGAAATGTTAGCCAGCAAATCTTTCTGAATGGTTGTAAACAAGGAAACATACAGATCTCGCTGGCATGGACGTCTTTGCTTGGTTTCATGTGTATATGACCTGGTGGCTATGTTACGACAAGCTGACTAACGTGATTTATACCACAGCGCCGCTGAATTCTCAATTCTGATTGGATCGATGGTGTTGGGCTCACAGGTTTATACTTAATCTGCTCGTTCAAACATGTTATCATTTTTATAGTAACTCACACAGGGCTTATTATGGTAGACCCAATATGGCCAAATAAACAGATTCCAAATGAAACCTGTGCAGTTGTTGATTTAGTGAAGCTACATCAACAAGTACAAATAAAGTAGACTTTATTTAACATTTATGAAAGGAGTCTCCAGTGTCAGAACTTTGCAATGATCAGAGGTAAAGCTTTACGTTTTCAGACTTCAAGGAAGATAAGAAATGAGGTTAATGCTGCTACACTGTAATCAATAACAAGAAATAACTTCTACACATTAAATAAATGGCAAGTATGATGTCTCACTCTTAAAGAAATAAATAACTGCTCATGTTGGCTGATGTGGTATATGAAGGAATAAATCTTTTGCCTCACTTAGCTAAACCAGACCATATATGCTAGTCTATTTAAATTTCAGACAGCATTTATTCTTAAGCATGCTAATTAGCTCCCTTTCGGCTTCGACTTACCAGTTTTAAGTCGTAAGCTTAAACTAAGCAACTTAAATGAAGCAAAATGCTGTATTCTGACCATCAGAAATCTGAGTGTTGTGGAATCTGCAATCTGTAAACTGTACATGTACTTAATCTAAACGCAGTGCTGGTCAGTGAGCCGTGTCCTGTAGCACTGACCTGCTTTAAGGAGGATAATCTGGTCGTTCTGGCAGAGGTCCATGAATCCGCTAACACGCTTGGCGAACTCCACCACGTACTGGATGGCGTTGGTGATGTGCATGGCACACTGCTGCCACATCCACTCAGCAGACTGCACACGACATGATCAATGTGTTAATCAGACAATCGACACTGCTTTAGATCATGAATGTGTGCTCCAAAGATCAACCGTGAATACGTCAGAAAATGAATCCTTCTGTCAATGCTGAGCCAGTGACGCATGTAATGCTTGTCCGGTGATCAGAATCAAACAAATGGTCAATCGAAGCCTAATTAATAGGTATGAAGCTTTAAAGTACAGACTTATCTCCATCCAGCCTGCATAGCCATATATTTATCTATTCAAACATCCATCCAAATATCCATGCAAGCACTCATCTGTCCATTGGTTTTGCCAACTCTTTGAGCGGAAACAGCTGATGCCTGATCAGAAAGCTGCTAGATCTTATACTAATTTGCATATCAAATCATGTCAGATGAAGTAGAAGCATTGTTTAAGACAATAGAATAGATAGAAGTCATATTTTGTCATATTTGGGCACCACAAAGTAACTACTTATTCATTTGCAATGTATGTTTGTACAAAATACCATAATTACTATCTAACTGCATATGAAAAAGGCAAAACAATTGAAGCATGTGTACATGTCTATGTATATAAATCATTTGTATGTAAATGAAATGTATGTATATAAATGTGTATGTACAGTATATGTATAGATTTCTGATATATATTGACTGTTAGGAACTATGGTGATCAGTGATTGGTTGTTGGCTGTTCAGTGGGAACAGAGGCTCATATGCTAAGTAAGCAACATTGCTTCCACCCATCCAGCTATTCATGAATCTGTGCTAAAAGATATGGCTTTATTTTGATCAAGATCTAATTTATAACGCTACTAATATAAAATATGAAAACCCAACATTAGCAGAGAACATGTCAGAGTTTGTCATTGGAACAAAAAGAAAGAAACCAAATCTCAAGGTTTTACTTGTGTAACATTACAGGCATTAAAACAACCTGCCCATGGTTAAGACCTAGCTAATACACGGATTATAATCTGGTTCTATAATATCGAATTCTGGCCCAAAGGTCAATAAAAACAGTGCTTACATAAGGACATAATATTGTAATTACTCAACTGTCTCATTCATCCACTTGCTTATCTATTCATTTGCCTAACTATTCATCACAAATGAGTCATCATCAGCCTTATTGTCCCTGTATGAAACGAGCTGAATCGCAGCAGATTGTTGTGTATACCTTGAGCTGGAAGGAGCGGGTCTCTTCAGGCGTATACAGGTTCCAAGTGAGTCGTTTCAGCTCCTCTGTGCTGTACCGACACGTCTCTAAATGCGACTTCACCACGTTCTGAGTGATCCGCTCTGGACACAAAATTGTACACATTAGTGTTACATAATATGACGATATGTTACGATATAAGCACTAACTACTTCAAAGAACACATTGTGATAGCTATGATTAAAACAGAGAAAAAATGAACAATGTCTCTGATTCTCATGAGCTAGGTGACATAAAAGATACAGTTGCTTTTGTTTAATAAATCATCATGAAAAAAATTATCATGATTATTACATTTGTAGAGGAAAACATTTTAAAAGTAATATCCTGTAATAGTGATTGAAAAGAGGGTTTCAGGTTGGACTTGGTGGAAAATGCTTAGGTAACAAAAGAAGTCTGGATACAGAGTGACTGGCAGGAGCTGCAGCCAATCAGGAGAGAGTTAATGTCTTCTCTAGTTTGGGAATAAGATGCTTAGCCGGAGCACTAATGATACAGGTATTTTTGTATTTCAAACTTGGATATTTCAGGCAAGAGTGTGAGCCTCATTATTTTATCCTCTGGTATAATAACAGTTCAACCATGGCAACTTTTGCCGTATGTAACTCATTTTTCTTGATTGTTTTGGGAAATTGGGAAACTTTGATGTTAGGAACTGGGCTACATAAAAAATGAAGCCTATACAGGGCACCCTGAGGATAGATATTTATTATAATGTTTGGTTCTTTGGCTTCATAGCTACAGTGAACTATATTCAGAGTCTCTGACTTAAGTACAAAAATTATCTCAGTTATGGGGAAATCTGCATGTATTCAAACTTGGCTATGCACCTGCTTAAGTCGATTTTCTCAGAGTGGCCTTCAGATTATGCAAATCACGCGCACAAGTTAATGAAGCTATTAAATCTAGGTCATTAAATCATAACACGTATGCTGGATACAATCGATTCGACCACATTTTTCATTTTAACTATGCGAAAGTGTTTGTTAAATTGATGCACCTTCCTGAAAAGAAAATCTGACCAGAGTGTTTTTAAAAGCTGTTCGAAATGGTACCCATAAAAAAATAAAATAAAATAAAATAAATAAATCAACTGTCCAGATGTCCTTGATTAAGATGAGGTCTCCAATGATGTCCTCAGAAGAAAAAAAAAATTATGGAGCCAATAGTATTATTTAATAAACAGTAATACACAGAATAAACAATCATAGTCATATATTTAATATTGTTCTCAAGTGGAATTCCACAGGTTTTAGGAGTTTATTTAATATGGCCTAAACTTCAATTTCCGAGTGACATATTGATAGAACAACCCGTCAGGCAGTGCTGCTGGACTTAATACTGCCTCTCGCTTGAGTTGATATTGTGCAAGAATAATGGGCTTAGAATCGTGCAAACTGAGCCACACCTCATCCATATTTAACCTGGCATGTGTTATTAGTTTTTACCTGCTTATGTCAGGGCAATTAAAGGGCTCATGGCTGCTTTTCCAGATTCAACATTACAGTTCCAATAACTAATCTGCTCCAAAGAAATCAATTAAAACCAACGCTCACTGACAAATGGACAAAATAATTTTCTCTAGGTGTTTCCAATGCTTTTTTTATAAGGCATGTTTTATTTAGGCAATTGTTCTAGAAACACATTTGTGGACCAGGTCAACGCACGGTCAAGATACCTGCAGAAAGCCACTCTTTGCAATGGGATAGATCCGTACACGTTATCAGGGAATGTTTCCTACGAGCTGGAAAATTATCCATCCGTTGAGTTCCCCGATATCTCAAACTACCTGGTGCTGTAGATATCGTTCTATACGTCCAAACGGTTGAAGCTTGGAAGAGCATGGAAGCGTTAACTTTTTTACATGTGCCCGGGTTAAGGATCTGGGGATCAAGATACTACAAGATAAAACCTGTATCGTTTATGCCTATGTAAGTAGGCATTTTTGGGTTTTAGTACGCATGTTTGTGATGATTGCTAGGACGTTACAAGTTTTAGTACCAGGTGTAAACAAACCACAGCCACTCGATTCTCAATCCACTGTGCTCTTCTCTTCCAAGCAAATCATTCACAAAAATGCACAGAAACACATTTAAAGACCTGGGTATTGGTGAAACAGGATGGAGAAATTGTCATGGCTCACTGTAACTGCATGGCCAGGTAAGCAGTTTCATCCTGTTAACTTCTGAGCTCTGCTTTTGTGTTTGCGTGGATCCTCTCGATTATCTAATGGGCTTTTACAGATCACCTTTCCGTCATGTTTTGGTAAAATCCTTTGCTCTTTCACTCTTTTTTTTTTACCACTTCACGGGGCACATGGAAGAAACTCAAAACAGTTTCATGGTTTGTTCATTCGAACAGCCCCAAACAATCCGAGCATAGCGCATTTTAACAACGCCTCAGCGATAGTAGTGCTTTGTAAACGGAGCTTGGCTGACCACCACTTCATGTCTTGCATATCTAATGAGGTGGATGTGATGTCGGACGCAACCCAGCAACATGGAGCCAAACACTCACCTATGTCACGTAGAGAGCAGTCATCGGAAAGCGCCCCCAGCAGGGTGTGTGTGAGCAGGCTGGGCTCAGGAAGCAGCTGGTATTCGTGCTTCACCCGGTCGGCTTCCACTATATCCAGCATGCTAGGCTCTGGAGAGCTCTGACTGGATGAGCTGCTGCTCACTGCACTCCCTGATCCACTACTGGCCCCGCCCTCAAGCAGCTCGAGGGCACAATATTCAGCTGCCTCCCCTGGTGTGAGCGGCAGGTCAAAGAGCAGGCCGTCGGGCAGCGTGGTGATGTCGTCTAGATCGCTGAGGGTGGTGTTGGAGCCTGTGCTGCTGTACGAGCGGCTGTGTCCGCTGTCCTCGCCCGCCTCCTCGGGCTCCTGCGCCAGCTGCTGGTGCCGCTGAACCTCGGCGTACAGGCTGTCACGCTGCTTCTTGGACATGCGGCCAAACTTAACCGCTATGAGAGAACGGACATGGATTTAACATCTTTTTATAACCGCAATACTTAGTGAGAGTTATTCTTCCAGAAACTTGCTGAAGGACATAATTTCTAAATAAACAAAATCAGACACGGTGCGAGTGAAATCCTTGCTAAAAGCACAGTCACATCATGTACTTTTGGATTACTAATCACATTTACATTTCTGTCATTTGGCAGACGCCCTTATCCAGAGCGACTTGCATACATCTTATTTTATACAAGTGAGCAGTGAAGGTTAAGGGCCTTGCTCAAGGACCCAGAAGGGCAGCTACAGACATCAGTCAGCCACAACACAGCTAATCAGTCAGCCACAACACAGTGGAGTCATTCGTGTACTCATTTATCACATGGACAGGTGTTACACAATTAAAATGAAAGGAAAGGAACCAACCAAACAAAAAATATTCAACTTTAATTAAGCTTAAAGTTCCAGAGGACTGAACTTCTTAATGATTTACAGCTGCCAGTTGGTAGCTAGTGCACAATTCTATTCAAATGAATATTATTTACGCAGAGGAAAGATGAGGCTGATATCTTACCATCTCGGCTCATGCCTAGTGCCAAGCACTTCTGGAGGCGACAGTGCTGGCAACGGTTGCGGTTGGTGCGGTCGATCAGGCAGTTCCTCTGCCGAGAGCATGAGTACATAGCATTGTTCTGCTGGCTGCGCCGGAAAAATCCCTGTGAAATGATACAAACGGGATCCTTGATGACTATGAATGATGCCGTTTTGATTGTAGGTCACAGTACATATATATACACTCACACCACACAAATATGTTTCTAGCACTTCCTTAAGAAAATGGTTTAGAATATGGCCTAGTGTCAGTGATGCATAAAATATCTGGTCTTGCATAAGATTCCGTTCTGTGGGCTGTGAATCGAGATTCATGACAATGATAGGTCTCGAAGGAAGTGCAGAAAAAACGGAAACGATTTCTACCTTGCAGCCTTCACAGGTGATGACACCATAATGGATCCCAGAGGACTTATCACCGCAGATCTTACACGGAATCACCTCTATTTGAGCTGCGGAAATATGATGAATAGACACAGAAAAAGATCAGAGTCTGACAGGAAGCCACCCACATAAATATTACAGGCTACAGAAAACCAGGACTACTGCTGATGCCTCTGAATGGTACAACATAATGGCTTCTTTCTAATGATCTCTAAACCCACGCTAACTGTGCATTCGGCTATTATGCCAGCGGAATGAAAATATCATGAAAAAGAGAACCATGAACTGGTGATGTACCTTTTAAACATAAAATGACAACATTTTAAACGATACTACAAAGGCAGAAGACCTTTTAGACAAAAGCAAGTGCCACGGTCTCATCGCAGGTCACACTTTTCCGACAGCAGTCTAATGATGAATAGTACTTGGGAGTGAAATGCATAAAATGCTGCGGGAACCAGCAAAGGTTGGACGTTTTACAGCAGTTAATTAACACGGCTGCTTTATGATCGAGCACATATATGCGCGTTTAAAATGCTGCTATGAACAGATGGGCCGTGCAATGTGTTTACGCTAGTGTCGATGACCAAAGAGCCCTAACCAATTATACATCAGTGCAGAAAAGAGTGGAAAAAGCACCAAAAAAGAGGAAAGAAATTAACGTAATGGGCTTAAAATATTTGTATTTTCTCTCTCACCTCCATTCTCACACCATCTCCAAGTCCAAAACAACCATTTGTACTGGTTATCTTTCTCCAAACGACAATGTCATATCGTTAAAAAGGGAGGTGAAATAAACTTTAGATAACCAGCACCAGCAAGTGTAGGAACCGCTGCTGCTTGTCTACCTTTTTGGCATCTGGCTCTGCATAACATCTTAAACAGTCTTTATTTTTTGATTAACTTGGCTTAGAACATAGACAGACCCAGACAACTAAAATCTCAAATCTGAACATGTAGTAGACGTTTGGATGCAAAACTTCTCCTGAAATACTGATATTGTATTTTTATTGTGATATCATATTGTTCTATGCAGACAATCATAGATGCTCAGTACTGTACATTTTCACCTCCTTGAAGACTGAATCATTACAGAGGCAAATATTTAAACAACCCCATCAAACAGATCTAGAATTAATCACTGTGTACATTTTAAACCATCAGGACTCTCGAGTTTGCTGTACCAACTCATGCGAAAGACATAAAATGCCGCCATTCAAAACACAAATTCTCACCATTACAAACCCTCAAAAAATGAATTATTATAGTCAGAAGTCTAGCTAACTGGGTGGTGAATTAAATGGGTTTAATGCAAATCTTATGCGTAAATAATAGATAAATAATTGCAACTTTTTAATAAAATAGAAATATGATTTTTTTTAAATCGACATTTTAACACGTGAAAAGTGGTAAATGTGATGTAATTAAATGTGTGAAAAACTACTTTGATCACGTTCTCACTTCAAGTTACTTGATTTCAATAATGTGATGTACACATTTCATAGCCTTTGTACACTTATTGGAATCGCTACCAAGCATGGGCTTAGGACAATGAATTACTCAAACTACCTGGAAAAATGTTGCTTCCTGGAATTTTCTAGAAAACGTTGTGGATAGCATAAAAGGTGACTGAACATATTTGCCTTTTATGTTGATTATGTCAAATTTTTTTATGTGCCAAATACAAACGTTTTTGAGCTCTTTATAATGCACGCTGGAAAGAATGAGTGAGATATTTCCAATATACAATATGAAAATGACATAATTGTTGACATTGGCATTGCGGCTTTCTCTGGGGATAGGCCTATTTTACAGATTGTGAAAAGGACCATCATAACCCTTAATAATTTGATGTACAGTCTAGAGAACTGTTTGCCCTCCATTTTCTATTCATGTCTCTGACACATCAGACAGCTGAAGGCAAATGACCACGACATTGTATTCCGGGGCACGAAGCGGAAAAATCAGTAAAGCCCTGAGCGCCTCGGCCCCTCCCGCGCCGATGCTTTCGGTTATATAACGGCCATCTGTGGGCAGATTGCCTTGATTGTTTTTTCACCTCAATCACCGTTTTAAACCCCTCCACATCACTACAGACTTTTCCAGACTGTAACTATATATCTACAAACACAGGGTAATTTTCTGCAGCCCAGTGTAATTACCCACAGTCTACAGATTCTCTCAGTGGTGCTCGGGCCAGACACACACCAGTTCTGCCCACTCGGTGCTTTCTCATGCTTATTGGTATAGGCATATGTAGTCTCGTCTGTGATTGGCTGGACGAAATGTTTCTCAGCGGTGCTTGGCTGTCAGCCCATGTGTGCTTGATGTCCTACTGACACACTTTCTCACTCAAAAGCAGCCTTCATTTGAATAGGCTTTGCTTATTTTGTCTGTTAAGGTGGAACCTATCCAGCGACTCAGACCTATTCTAAACTCTCTAAAATTCTAACAAACCAGAACCATAAATGAATATGACATACATATGACAATTTCTACATATCAGAATCGATCTATGTAGTTGGTTATTTGTTCTTTGCTTTTATACTATGTCAGGTTAAACGGCCTGTCTCTGACCTGCCTGTAGCTTAAATCTGCTTGTATGTTTTTTTGCTATACAACATACCAAAATAAATGTGAGGCAACAACACTTGCAAATAAAAAAAAAAAAATCCTCTCAATAAAAGATAAGAAGATTAAGGCCAAGGGTGATTAAAAATGTTGTTTTCTCTTTGTCTCTCTGCATCTTTGGCATTTCCTGCATCATCTCCTGTGCGTGTGTACTATCTATAACAAGTAAACAGGTTTTTCCTTATTTTTATTTTTATTTTTTTAAATGTAAAGGAATTTTTAACTATAAAAGCTAACAGGAAGGACAAGGATATCACCGCCTCTGTTCTCATGAAATGCTATATGCAAAGCAGAGATAATTACAGCCTAATTACATATCAATCTTTGTATTACTTAATGTAAACTTTAGTTTAACTAATCGAAAAAACCTGGAAGACAAGTGACAGAATGGTTATAAAGGAGTAAAAGTATACTTTTTGAGCACACCAACACATTGAGATCTTCCACACCAACCTTGGCAAACCATTTTGCTTTGTGCACAGGGGCATTGTCATGCATACATTGTTTTTTGACCTGGCTCCTTAGTTCCAATGACGGGAAGTGAAATTGTAATGCTACAGCATACAATGTCCTCCTATCTGATTTTTTGCTTCCAACTTTGTGGCAACAATTCAGGGAAGAACCACATTCTTCTTCATATGTTCCTTTTTCTCACCTGGCCAAAAGAACACAAGTTTAGTTTGATAAAGCTTGTTGTGCATAAAAACCTGATGAATTGCTATGCTCAATATGATCGCTCAATACTTCGACTGTAGAGAATACCTATCCACTCGTTTGCGAGCTATAAAACTTTTAGGGATACCTATAGTTCGGCTACAGTTCTTCCAGTTCGCGGTGCTGCATCAAAAGTTCAGCGAACACGAATGAGAATGGCTGCCGTGTTTTCTTTAACAAATCAGTCAAAGACTTTCAACTTCATAGAGACATCTACCGGCGACAAGCACAAAAACACTGTGGCATGAACGAACATTCTAGAAAGATTTGTGCTAGATGGTTTGGTTTAAACAAAGGACAGGAGTCTGGCGACAGTTTGTTATTGTTTACTGATGCTTTACCACTTTCGTTAGCTTTCACAAAGAAAGTTAAGGAATTAACCGAGATAGAGAATGACTTATTTACATTTTAAGTGGGCTGCAATAAGTAATGAAGCAGAAGCTACCCTAAACATGGTCAAGAATTGGTAGATTTCCTTTTAAGCTGCGTTGTATGAAATTGAATAAAATCCAATCCCATTACCTTTGTACATTCAACTCTGAGAATTGCTCATTCGATCAGGTTAGAATGAGAGGATCTATTCTACTAAAATTCCTCTCTTATTCATCTTCATGCATCCTCCATGCTCCGTGTTTGTCAGCGAAGGGGAAAAAACTGACTCATAGTCTAACACAGTGAATATTCAAGGCCATACAGTATACGGAAAGCATAAAAGTACACAGTACAACATGATCTCTAACATTCTATTGCACACCATAAAGGTTAGAGATGCATCACAGACTATTGCTTAATATGGCTCCTAAAAGAAATAAATGAAAATAATCTGAGCAATCATTAAGCATTACGATTCATGTGCAGTAACGTATTAATCAACATTCAAACCCCCAAGCCACTAAAAGGATCAATACCATAAAGCATAGAAAAATCCAAAACCAGATGGTCTTAATATGAGGCAGGGATGAAGAAGAACAGGAGAGGTAGAAACAGGATAATAAGGCTAAGCACTTTCTCAATGGATAGAGGTATAATTTCATATTGTGTGGGTGTGTACAGATTAATAGTCCATTAACTGTTCATGAAAACAAAACAGGAACAGGGAATGAACAACCAAAACTACATCTCAGACCAGGCTGCCCACTGTTAACAGGAAGAGGTATTGTCCTGGCCCGTTGTGACATCCTACTAGAAAGTCAGCCATTTTAAGAGATGTCCTAAATGCTAAAATGGATAAAAATCGGCTAAGAATTGTTAACAACAAAATGATTTAGCTAATATTCGAAATACTTGTACAAAGCCTATGATTTATTTCCGTAGTCACTGTTTAGTTATGTTCCTTACAGCACGGTCTTGACTGACAGAGAACTGTGTCTATTCCGGTAATTCCTTTATTGCTAGCATGAATTAGTTGGTTATGTTGGCATTATAAGATCGGTAAATTGTGAGCATAAAGGGATGCACATAGTCAGCAATAATACTCAGATGGGCTTTAGCATTCAAGTAATTCTGAACTGGTACTAAAGGACCCAATGTGGGCCAAGAATACATTCCCCACACCATTACAACACCACCACCAGTCTGAATTGTTGACCCAAGGCAGGTTGAGTCCATGGATTCATGCTGCTGATGCCAAATTCTGATCCCACCATCAAGTCACAAGAGAAATCAAGATTCATCAGACCAGCTGTCTGGTTATAGTGAACCTGATCCCTGCTGTAGCCTCAGATTCCTGTTCTCGGCTAATAGGAGTGGAGTTGTAGTCCATCCACCTCAAGATTTGACATGTTGTGCCTTCTGAGATGCTTTTCTGCTTCCCATGGCTGTAAAGAGTGGTTGAGTTACCATAGCCTTCCTGTCACCTTGAGCCTGTCTGGTCGTTCTCCATAGAATAATTTAATTTCATTCATGCTACAGTGCTGCTGAATGTTAGCACTTTGTAACAGATTGAGGTATTGTGCATCGTTTGGGTTTTTTGGGATGCAAGATTGTGGTTTCTTTGCAAAAATATGAAAAGCTGCATTTTCTTGGTCTTATTATATTTAACAGAAGAGGAAAAAAAGAGGCTGCTGAGAGGATGAACGTACGTGTTAACAGGAACTAAATAGTTTTTGACTTTCCATAACATTAACCATATCTATAAATAGATAAAAATGACCATTCATTAACATTCATTAATATTCATGCTATTCATTAATCCATTAAAAAAGGGTAGCACTGGTTGAATGAAGAACAAAAGCCCAGATGTTTTGGAATTTCCAGGTAAATTTGCAGTTATTGTTTATTTAACTGTGTGCATTCATGATCAGAAAAACAAAATCCTTACTGGAAAACCAGCAATTCGTGCAAATGTAATTATCTTCAAAGGCATAGCTGTGTAGCACCTTCGAAGCTGGGCTTGTGTATTTACACGAGCCAAAATTGAAGCTAATACAATTTAAATGTTTAATTAAATAAGACACTTTAGTCTTATTTATCTGTAATAGTAGCTGGATATAATCCGTATTTGTAAATACACAATTATTGGAGACTATATATTTTTTTTATATCCCACTTAATTGCACATCATCAACCACACCTTTTGACAGAACAGCTCCTGTCCCATCTGTAAAAAATCTATGGAAATGTCTTTTTGCCTTCTGGTTAGAATCAGGTAGAGTTGCCCAGCTGCCAGCCAACCACCTGAGCAAATAACTCTAAAGACGTGTGCGGAAGACGAGTGCGGAAGACGAGTGCTGGTCATTTGTTCCCTTTTCATTACTGCAATTATGGATGGTCTTGCTATTTTGTTGTTGCTCATGACAGATGTGATGTTGTTGTTTTGGAAAATGAGTGCAAATTGATTCAGCGGTCTGTTCGGCACTAATGACTTAAAAAGAAAACTGACTCGCCAAAGCAGAAAGACGTTTGAGGAAAAAATTCAGAACTGAGCAGTATGACTTGTAATGTCTCTATAGCAAGTGGTGTGAAGGGAACAGGACTGCAAAAGTACTGATCTGATTTACTGCTGTTTTATCCAATATACTGAGAATTATATCACTGATTTACCGAGGAGTTTTTCCATTCATGTAAATCTTGACCTAAATATGGATGGAATATCGCAAAAAAAAGTTCTTGTAGCCACATATTAATGATTATTTCTGTGTCTGTAGAGATTTCCCCTGACCAGATCACTGTTATTACCTTGTTTGTTCTTTTGTCATAGCAGAACAAAAAGGAAGACATAATGAAATGTATATTCCCTGAAGGAACAACAAGCACAGAACACCACAACAATAGTGTCTGAATGAGAGAGGCAACTGCTATGTGAACACTGTACATACGTCTCAAACACAAACGTAGCATTTTATCATGCTACCGGTAACAGGCTCACATAGCAAGGACTATAACATTGCTCAGAATTTCCTTCCACGACTCAAAATATAAAACGACAGTTTATTATAATTTTATGGTAATTGTTTTGTGACTCTATGACTGATGACTCTACATAGAATGTCCAGGAAGTAAGTTCACATTATATCTAGTAAGTGACTATACATAAACTATTATTATAGAAAGGTAAAAGTTAACAAGGCTTCTTGAGAAACAGGGCGTCCTTCATTAGCCGTGTAATTGTATTGGAACTTCATTCCCCCCAAAATAACAAGAGGTAGATTAAACTTTCATATAATCATTCTCATCTTTCGTAGCCTAATTTTCCAACATGTTTGTGTCTTTTTCTGTGTTCGGTTATTACTACAGTGAAAATCTGTTCCCATAACTGCAGCACTGTCACACCAGTTTGTGTGATAATTACCTCAATCTGCTCTCCTCATTATAAGTGTGTTCAACAACTGTGATCCATGCATTACAATGACGAAGAGTACAAAAATAAATGTACTATATATACCACATACATTGTATACACAGTCCCCTCCAAAAGTATTGAAGTATTGGTTTGTGGTCAAAAGATGAATATGAGATGATAGGTCAGAATTTGATATGTACATCTAGATATGTTAAACAACTCAGAACGTGGCATCTTTTGTTTGAGCCCAGTTTTTTCAAGTGATCAAAAATATTGGAACACGCGGCTGACAGAGCTGTTTCTTGTTGCCCGGGTGTGCCCTGTTGGACTGATTGTTAGCCCCGAATGTCTAGTCTTGGTTTGAGGCCTGGGTTTTACCTATGAAGACTGCATTTGTTGTTAAAAAGGATAAACCTACCTAAAGACCAGAGAGTTGTCTATGGGAGAAAAGAAAGCCATTATAAAATTGAGAAAAGAAGGAAAATTATCCAGAGTCATTGCATAAGCGCTGGGCGTTGCCAATACAACAGTTTGCAATAACCTGAAAAAGAAAGAATGCCATGTTCCAAGTTGTTTACCCCATCTAGGTATTAAATATCCGGAAATAAAATCTAGCCATTCATACATATCTTTTGATCTCAAATGCAAATGGATTCAGTGTAACTGCTCTTGATACAATACCTTCAGAGAGGACTGTGTGTGTGTGTGTGTGTGTGTGTGTGTGTGTGTGTGAGTGTGTACGGATACATATGTGTGATTAGACCATGAGTTGCAGCTACTATTCCTATTACTATCTATTACTAATCTTATTACTATTTCTATTACTATTCAAGCTATTAAGATCAACAAATTAATAAGCTATAAACATTCAGATAAGGCATTACCAATAAACCGCCTGTGCACTTAGCCATTAAAACGTAAAGTGCAGATTATAGTCCCTAAACATTACACTCTATGCTATTAGGGTCTATGCTAATGTATGACACTGTATCAAGTAATCAAGGACACTGATAACTGATATTTGGGGCTGATATTTATTCACCATAAGTTTGATGTTTGTAGTTTGATAATTTACAAGAATTCAGTTCGAAACTTACATGAAGTCAACTTGAAGTTAAGTCAACTTAAATGAACTTAATGTTTAATACTAGAACGTTACAAAAAACAAAGTACTTTGAACCAAAATTTAGCAAAATCATACTGACGACAGTCGTCATCTCAAGGTATGTGTGTGAAAGTTGAGTGAATGAAATGAACTGAATGAGTGCATCGTGCTTTTTGCCAACTCTGTTGTTTAACCTCTACCCATTTTTACCTTCCCTCTCACTGTGAAAGGGAATGCAGGTGCTGCTTCATTCCTGCCTTTCACACAAACCCCGAAAAACATGTTTTTGATTTACTCGACATTACACGTCTTACACATCTCTACCAACTCCAACAGCACTGCGGATGAGACGTAGAGACAGACTACAGAAGTGTCGTTCTTGATGCGTCATTCACGTTTTAAGCAATCCAATAATTCTGTGAGTGGTACGCTGAGCCAGACTACAGACGTGTGTTCATTTTAGATATTTTTTTTAGATATGCATTACATAACAAAAACCCTTTTATCTGCAATGAAACAAATTGAAGTGCTGAATGCTACATATTGGCTCCGATTATCTAACATCTGTATAGTCACAATATATAGCATATTCACCTAATAAAGTGCTCACTCATTGTGTGTATGAATCATTCTATTTAAATTTGTTCATCAAAGAACAGAATAAATATTATTTTGTAGAATAACCTTAGGTTTAATACAAAAGATTTACATAAGTTATTACATTTTTTTTTAAGAAAAACATGATAAAAACATGCAACACTCACCACACAATCCAGCAAGAAATACAACACGAATAAAGATACACAAGGAAGTGGTACGTCAAAAACCAAGTTAGTTGTAAAAAAAATAAATATGTAAGTAACAGCTGTCTTTATATATGTACTTGTGTAAAATCCCCCCATTAATCCCCTTTATAATCATCTTACAAGTACAATTCCTTTAAAAAAAATAAATAAATAAAAAAAAAGGCAAAACTTGGAATTGAGATGGATCTTGTTTCAAACCAAAGTGCCTGTCACAATATTTTCAGAACAGTTTCGTACTCGCTTCCATTTTCATACATCCTCATTTTTTGAAGTAGCTAAAAAAGTTCAAAAGTAGAGAAGATAAGTGCTAATTTAAGCAAACGCCATGCAGCTCTAAAAATACAAGTCTGTTTAATTTGGAATGAATACATTTTGATTTGGTGTCTCCTTTCACTACATTCATGATATAATAAAAAAAATTCAACAGCATTGTGATTTTTGAGGGTTTTTTTCCATTATGGTGCATTTGGGACACTATAAAGCACATCTTGTGGACAGTATGCAACTGGAACACGTACTGGTGTCAAACTATCTATTAGATAGTGAATATTTCTATGCTTTGAAATGCAATGGTGAAAAAAAACCATCTGGATTTGTGTTTTTGTCGCACTTGTCACAATGTCACTGCTACTGTTGCTCTAGAGTCACAATAACAATGACATTTTCACATAGTGTACATGATTTCAAGAAGGTCCTGAATCACAGGGCCATACAAGATAAATAAACACATAAAGCAATTAGTATAAGAATCAGTATAGTAAATTACTTAATTAATGGACAAATAGTTCATTTTAAATTTCCAGGGTTTTTTTTTTTTCAATATAGTCACAAAAACTAGTCCATATTTGCCAAAACAGTTCAGAAACAGTCCAGTTTTTTTTTTTAAAAACATATATTTTATTAAGTAAATACAGTTTCGAGTACAATTTCCTTGAGCTCGTTTTAATAAATGGAAGTGCTGATTAAATCACAAGAAACACGCAATGTGGTAAGAATGTTTAAGACCGTTGTAGTTTCGCAAACATACCGCGTGGCTCTGCACGACTCTAGGTTAAGCCCCGCCCCCTGCCTCACCAGCCCCTCCCCTTTCCCTTGCCGTGTAATGCGCGCCGACGTAAGTGGGTCAGTGGAACAGCCGGCTCTTTCCTGCTCACACAGCCGGCCATGCTGGTGCTCAAACAACAACAACAACAACAACAACAACACACAGCCACACCGCTACCTCAAAAACGTTTCTCATTATATATATATATATATATATATATATATATAAAAGAGAAAGAGAGAGTGATGAGGGCAAATTCAGTAGTAGCAAATTATTTCGGATCTTATACTTTCGGATCTTATGCATTTATCAAATACATAGCAAATATTCCTTTCCGAGTAGTCATGCATGGAATCCCGTCCATCCCACGTCGTGCCCTGAGCCGTTCACCTTTTCCCGCTGAAGTGTCAAATCCAGGAATGCACCAGACTCACGTGTTTAGATTTGTTAATTGATGTTTGAAACAAAATTCCGCGTGCTCTTTAACGAGATCTTATGCATACATAAAGACACCTTGTTATATTTGAGTCACTCAGACCTAAAGGCAGAAACAGCTGCAGCAATGCATGACTACAACTTCAAATGGATAAGAACAAATAAGGTGTGACAATCTCATCAGAAATAATAATAATTAAAAAATAATAAAATAAATAAAAGAGTGTTTGGAAGGATTAGCTTGGTAGCCATTACTACGCACTTTGAAATACCGGCGCTGCAAACATGCGCACCGCACGTGAGGAAACGCGCATAGGACAGAAACAAACAAATATCCATTTAATCTGCCTATTTGCTTACGTACATACTTATGTGTTTGTACCAGATAAATAAAGCAGCATATACGAGCAATATGTTCAACCCGTAGCTTATGTAACAGATTTGGAAAACAGAATAACCAGGCTTACCTCTCATTTTTGAGGTTTTTTTTTCTTCTGGAAGTCCACAAGATGCTGAAAGGCAAACAAGTTGCAGAGCTACGTAGTTAGCTTAAGAAAGCTTATTAAGCTAACACAAAATAATGTCTCAGCTCCGATGGAGCGCATCATCGGGGGAAAAATTTTTATTTAAAAAACAAACGCGTTAAAACCGGTCTTCTTCCTTATAAACGCCTGGTGTTAGAATAAAAGAAAGAACTGGACCGACCACGTTGGTTTGTGCGTGCTCAGAGCTGAGGTGTTAATAAGAGAGTGTACGTGTGCGTCTCCCTCCCTCTCTCTCATTCCAGCCTGCTAACCTACTTTTCGGACGCGTGGACTCGCACATGATTTCGAACAAGTCCTCACGGGAGCGCGCATGACTTTTCCTCCTCGCGGGGACGCGCATCCCTGTTCCTTCTTAAGGTGGAACCGCCGAGTCAGCGCGTGTTGTCTTCGTGCGCACGTAAAATAGTGATGGAGTAATAATATTTTTTTAAAGTCACTGTATTTTCTGTACAAAGTATGTTTTTCAAAAAAATGATCCAGAGTTGATTGAACAAAAAAAACCGGTAGAGATTTAAAAAATAAAAAAATGAATCACAGGGTGTTAGCTGCCTTTAATTTTTCATAATGCGCTATGAGAGGATGTGTGTAATTATGTGATTGTTTTCTGACATTTAGGCTATATTTACATTTAATTGAAGTCCTCGATGCTTTCTAAGAAGTGCAACTAACCCAGCCTTCTATCAGGCTTTGTAATAAAAAAGTGCTACCTGAAATACTTGTTTACTTCTGTTCCAAGAAAAGCGTGTCACCTCTCAGGCATGTGCTGATTTATGCAGCGAAAACGAAGTCATGTCGCATGTGTTTGCGCGTGCACGCGATTATGAAGCATTTTCAGCATCTAGAACAAGAGCAAAGCACACTGAAGAGGGAGAGTTCATGAAGGTCGAAGTCAGGATGAAAACCGTAAGGGGTGGAGGGATGGCAGTGTGCAAGTGTGTGTGTGTCGAGGGGGGGCTGGATGTCTAAGATGAAGAATGTCTAACAACCTAACACATGTAGGCTTGTGCCATATGGCATGGCATTCCTTTAGCTCAGTATGATTATGTGTCACAACGCTGTGTCTCTGATTATACATTCGTTAACACTCTAACTAAAGTAAGGAAATACTTTTTTCTGATCAGGGTCACTATGGATCCAGAAGCTATCCCTGGAACACAGGGCACAAGGAGGGAAAAAATAGACAGACAGACAGACAGACAGACAGGTAGATACATAGAGAGATAGACAGAGTAATTTATTGGTCCATCCATCCATTTTTTATGCCGCTTATCCATTGCGGATCACAGAGAAAGCTGGAGCCAATCCCAGTTGACTTCGGGCGAGAGGTAGGGTACAGGTCGCTGATCAATCACAGGGCTTACTTTATTGATCTCTGCAGGAAATTGTATTGTTATAGAAGCAGACATTTACAGACATTGCATATTACATTACAGACACCAAATACTGACAAGACGCACTTATCTGTAGGTCTTAAGGTAAATGCCTACATTGTCATGTGGAATAAATTGTCAGGTGAAATGAAGTGTCCAGATAATAAAGAGAAAATGAGTTAATAATTATAATAAAAACAGAAGAGTTTTAGAGTGACGTTTGCCTATAGGCAGATAGGCTGAAGAATGCAGAGGAAAACCACATGGAGAAAGGAAGAATATATGAAAGTCCATGTGCACAATAACCCAAGCTCAGGATCAGTCCCTGGAGTTGCTATATGCAACACTATTCACTTTTCCACCCATGACTTCATTAGTCAATGAAGATTCATATCATCATATGGTTAATACAGACATTACTTTGTTTACTACATATTACACATTACCACATATTACTTCTGTGAAGCTGCTCTGTAACAATGTCTGTTGTTAAAAGCACTATACAAATTGAATTGAATACTAGAACGAGGGGGGTCTTATAAATGTTACTTGCATATGTACGCCTAAGTACAAAAACAGATCGATTGCCTATGTTTTAAAATGGTCTGATTTATTTACCCCCATGAGCTGTGTAAATGAGACAGTCAATTGCAATGTAGTAGCATGTGGTTGAAAGTCACAGCTCTGTAACTTTTAATTCATATTGTTCGCTATTTTGTTCACTCCTCTGCTGAAAAAAAAATAGCACAAGGCAATACAGTGCCAGTGTTGACCAGCAAAAACCAGCTTAAGCAGCTAATGCTGGTCGGTACTTTCTTTAACACACAGCCTTACACCTTTTACAGTCCTAATCCATGCTACTTACTGTACATGTATCCTGCTCTTCTGTTAAAGAACCCCCAGTCCTGTGGTTTCAGGTTTTTCTTATTATAGGCGCAGACAATCCAGTGACTCGGTGCAGCAGGAATCATCGCCCCCTCACAATTTCAGGGTTTCCAACTTGAGCTCTTCTTGCTGTCTGTTCAGAGTTTGAGATTTGTGTGAGATTTCTCTGGGTTTTCTGGTTTTCTCCCGCCTCCCTTAACCCTAGGGGTGAATGAGTATGTTAATATGTGCGTACGCGATGCTCTGCAATGAATTGGCACAACATTCTGGGTGTATTCCAGCCTCTTACTCCCAGCATTTCTGGGATAAGCTTTGGATTCATTGCAACCATGAACAGAATCTAGACGGTACTGAAGATGAATGATTACACGGAATATGCATATACATACATGTTTTGTTGTGTGGTGCTAACATCATTATCTTGCTGTAAGTAGTAAATACAAACAGGGGCTCAATTTGCAATCTCCCAAACGTTGCATTCAGTTTACTGTTACTATGAAATATCCCAAATGTGTAACATAATATAGACCAGATCCAAGAGCTGGGCCACTTTTTGATCAGAATTTGAAAATCACAGATGTATTAAATAAGGCTTATTGGAAGTAGAGTTTTTTTTGTAGCCCAGATTCCAATCACTGTGAAATCTTTAAATGTGACTACTTACAGTTGAGCCACATTTGGCTCACATTACACTTCCCATTACTGTAACTGTCCCTTATGTGCACAAACTCATCCATATTTGACCTGGAATGGTCTGCTATCTTGGGTAAATATCACTGAATCCCAAAAATTGGCATGAAGTACACTTTTTTGAATGTTAAAACACTACTCTACTAGTCTCAGAACCAGATTGTACACTAAAAACAAAGGAGGAGGTCCTTTAGTGGCTGAATAAACTTAATAAACACTGGAAGTGAAAAACACTTCCTGATGAGTTAACCAATTGCATGTCAGTTATGCACGCTGTTCAAATAATATTCATGATTTTACCCCGGAGACTCCCACGATTTGACATTTAGCATGCGAGATCATATTTCTCTTGGCTCTTACTGCTGATAAATAGTGTTTTATTTGGTAAAAGTCATCATAGGATTAAAGGCTAGGAATAATCCTGACTGCCTGAGCAATGAGGCTGTTTGCATAGGAAGGGCAGGTGATGCAATTCTGTGCCATTCTCTGTTATGAAACAGAGAGGCGATTACGGTAAGTAGGTTAGTGGAGCAGCAGTGGAAGTGTGAATCCCTCTCTCCCTCCCTCTCTCTTTTTTCTATCACACACTGATTGGATGAACAAGCTTTCCTTCACTGACTGGACCTGAGATGTAACACTCAAATCAGCCTGGCTGAACACTACCTCAAAACTGACCACTGACTCAGGAACAGTATCAAGTCAAAGATAATTAATGGTTAAAAGAAAAAGAAAAAAGCTAATAATCAACAAACCAACATCAGCATCGAATTATGTCAGGTATAACAATTCAAACTTTCTTTAGGTTATCTTTATTAGGTTTCTTTTTAAGATATATTCAGCTGTTAGGATAAAATGTTTTCTAATTGAAATTTGCTGAGATCCTTCCTTCCTTCCTTCCTTCCTTCCTTCCTTCCTTTCATCAGTCAAAGCAAAAATATTTACACTTTGAAACTGTTAAGCAACTGAAAGCTTTTAATATCTTTATTTGTTTAAAATGTTATGTTATTTCATCACTTTCAAGATTAGTAATTTCCCTTAGGCAAGTTTATTTTATTTTTTTACATTTCATTTATTCTTGTTTTTTTTTTTATCTTTGTACAGATACAGCTAAGCAGTGTATACCATTGCGTACTTCATAAAATCTTTTTTTAAAAATATTAAAAAAATTCGTACAGCAATATGAGCACCTCTTAATCTCATGTAATTCTATATCCTTTACTCTTCTTGGAATAATTAGCCAGTCAGAAAGCACCTGTTGCTGTACGGATTAAGTTGATCCTCTATTTTAATTCAGTTAATTGATGTCAGCTGTATGTAAGCTTAAGTATCACTGATGCTGGGCAAAGACGGCATTTGTGAAACATCTGATACTTCAGTACACAGTAAGATGCACTGAATTGTTGTTGTGCGCATGTTGTGTCTCTGGGGAATTGAGTGAATTCATCTATAATATTTCATAGCTATGAAGCATGAAAACATTCACCAAGGGACCTAATAAGTGAACAAGCCAAGTGCATAAAACATGACGCTACTAATGAGGAACTAATTTCTTCCCTGTTCTATCCTCAGTTCCCTTTATGTTGTACATACACCATGTTCATAATTGTCCTGATAACTCTGTGTCAGTCAGTCTTGCTCATCCAGTATCTCCTCTAGTCCTCACAGTCCCAGACTTTTTTCTAGGGAAGGAAACAATGCTTTTGCCCAAAGGTAAAATCAACCTCTGGATGGATATATGTTATATGTATGTAATGATGGACTGTTGTTTCTCTTTACTTAGTTGAGCGGTTGTTGACGTAATATGGATTACTACAGTTGTTCAATAGGGCTGTTATAAAAAATGCTGTATTTTTATCATTTACCATTTACTATTTACTGTATGTCTCAAATGCATTCAGAAGGCAAGAAATTCCACTATTAACCTTTTAACAAGGCGCACCTGTTCACTGCAAAGCATTCCAGGTGAGAAAAGAAAAACCTATGAAAGAGAAGGTGTGTCCAAACCCCAGGTCTTTCATAATCACTCACTTACTCAGAAGGTTCAGGGAAAGCAAACACTAGACAGATTCCAGTCACTGTGTTGAAGCTATTTGTGATTTGTGCACGAATAATACAGCCTTTTAAACTGTGCTCCAAGGCCACACCCACTGAATTACATACTTTCAGCTGCTGAACTATACGTCATTACAGAACTCTCTGTCTCCATCCGTGTATACAACCTATGACAAAGAAAGAGAGATGTAGAAACAGAGATGGCACATGTGAATGGAGAAGTGAGTTCCTAGAAAAACATAAAATAGGTCAAAACAGAGAAAAAACACAATAAAGCAGAGGATTACTAAACAAGTAAAGCTGATCAGAGGTGGACAAAGTACAGAACTCTTGGTCAAATATTATTCCAAGGCAAGTGAAAGATGTTCAGTCAAATTTTTACTTAAAGTTAAAGTACTTGCTTTTAAAAATACTTAAGTACTCAAAAGTACTTTTTGAATGTTTTCAACGTTTAATGTTTTTACTGTTTTCTTTTGAATGTCAATACATTGTGTTGTTTATTTGACAAGATTAAAACATATATTTTTGAAAAGATTTAAGTTAGTGACATTCATTTGGCATTTTTACTAACTATTAGTATGTGTCAGCAGTGGATTCACACAGGACCTGGTCCCAATACAACAAATTGGTAGGCAAATCTATAAAAATCCATACAACATCATTTGACCAACCATCACATAAAAACTACAACTACTACAAGTACAGACAACTTTGTTTACAATGTTTATCTGGAATTAAACAAATGTTTACATACCTTGACATGCCTTCTCAGGTTGGACAGCGAGTTTTTGTAGGCAATGATGAAGTTTGTGTGTGGTAATCAGAGCAAATATTTAAACCAATAGAAATATCTTTCTTCATTTAAAACATCTTAACTATAGGCTTCAGATATGGCCATGGGTGCTCTGGTAAGGAATTGTCATTTTTATCTGCAATAGCCATTATTACCACTGCCAAATTGAACTGTTCAAAAAAAAAAAAAATGCAGCAAGCAATTTGAACTTTAGTGTAAGAGTAGTTTCTTGTGATTAGTTTTCTCCTGTGACGAACACAATGTATGGCCTATCACATTATAGAAAAGAATAGAAAATTAATCCGCTGACTTGCTATGCTATGAAGCTATGCTTCAAAGTAGCAAGTAACAGGAAACTTCAAGGAACTGTGGTGGAGTCAAAAGTACCATATTTGTCTTTCAAATGTAGTGGAATAAAAGTCATAATTAATATTCAATCAAAATACATACACTTGAAAAATGTGCTTAAGTACATTACTCAAGTAAATGTACTTTGTTACAGTCCACCCCTGACACTGATTATTAGATTCAAATTCATTGGCATATTATTGTCACATGCAGAGATTCTTTTATTTATTTATAGTACCAGCAAAGTAATTATTTTAAGTAGTTGACTATCTGGCTAACATTTTTTTCTCTATCCCACCCCACACATCTACAATCATCTCCAACCCCTTTGCCTTATCTAGATAGATAGATAGATAGATAGATAGATAGATAGATAGATAGATAGATAGATAGGTTAAAAACACCCCTCAAGTTGAATTCCTAATCTAAAAATGAGGAAGGACCCAGTGAACCCAGAGTTCAGCATATGATGTCATGTCATCATGGCCACTCACTCAACATCAACAGTGAATAAAATACCACTACTTAAAATCAGCTTATATTAGTATTTATTTTATTTCAATCAACACAGGCAAAAACTGGACTAAATCTATAATTTAAATTCAATATCACTGTAGTTAGGTGGCTAGGTTCTTGCTAACAAAACACAGGCTTTCATGGAAGAATGTGACATTAATTTCACAGAAGGAATTGTTTAGGTTAGCCATTTAATGGCTTACAATTCACCTTACACACAGCAGAGAGCTCTAAAAATGATAAAATACTCCTTTCACTTGAATGCGGCTAGCCACCAGCTGAGAAAGTGCTACAACTACTCAAGAGGGCTGCAAAAAATGCTAGTTTTTGTAACCGCTACTAGCGCTAATAAAAATCCAGTCAACCTACCAATGATCCAGAATTATAATATTTCATCCAAGGAGTCTATCATGTAATACACAGTAATAACTATAATGGAGCAATATGGTATGACCAGTGGTTAAACTGGGATGTTTACCCTGATTGGCTTGCCTGTGTCTGACTCCTCAATATTCTTTTTTTGACCACTCTTTTCTATTATCCCTGCTTGTTTGACAATTGGTAATGGTCCTTGACCTTTGCCCATTTCATAATTCTGAGTTTTGGTTCAGGTAAGCAGGCAGGCAGCGGAAATAAAAGCAGGGAAAATGTATTTAAGCAGGCAGGGAAACAAAAGTCCAACACACATGAGGCAAAGGCAAGGTCAAATACAGGCAAAAGTCAAAACCACCAGGCAGACAGGTATATCAAAGATTAAGCTGTGACAAAGTCCAAAAACAGGCAATGGACAAAAACACTCAGCAAACAGGTACATCAAATACTATAGTTGTGACAAGGTCAAAGTCTAAACAGAGATCAAAAACCAGAAGGACAAACCCATGAACAAGGGCTTGGCAGTGACACACAAGTCCTTAAATATTGTGATTAAATAAACTCAAAACAGGTGAAACCAGTCAATACTCAGGAGACTGTGAAGGGCATGGTGAGTGCTGGGAATTGCAGTCTTCAGTGGACATGTTTGGAGGCCACTGAAACTGCTGGGAAATGGAGTCTGTGGAGCCCTGAGAGAGCCGGGGAAGCAGGTGGCAGCAATGATGTGGCAGTTTTGTGTAGTGTTTTAACAAAATTCTGTACATGGATCCTCATGCTTCTACAGAGTCTCATGCCATGTTATGATTTAAGTTTACATCAAATCATAGTACTGAAACTCTGATTATGCCTCCATATATAATATATGACTGATATTTGTCCATTATAACAGTGATACATGAGTCCTAGATAAATATATAAGTATACAACACGTTGAGGATGACTCTAGGTATTTGCCACCATGTTTAAAAAAAAAACCTACCACAAACATTATGGAGAAAAAAAGGCACAGTCAGGCTTACTGTGTTTTCATTTTAATAAAATGATGAAAGATGCAACCTTTAGCCTTCCTTTAGTCAAATTGTGCAAACAAAGCATGACTCATTTTGATAAGGACAAGCATCTCTAGTTTCAAGACACCTGTTACTGGACGTTTTATAATTACAGTTCAACTGCCCTTCATGTATATGATTTTGTAATGTGTTACATTTGTAATGATTGAAAGAAAGGCTCTTAAGATGATTGCGCTCTCTCTCTCTCTTTCTCTTTCTCTCTCTCTCTCTCTCTCTCTCTCTCTCTCTCTTTCTCAGAATCCCAGATTTCCACAGGGATTATATCTGAATCACTCTCCTGCCTGGTGGTGTAATCCTCCTCCCCCTCTCCATTAATCCCTCTCATTTTTCCTCTTTCGAAAGCCCTCTAAACTAAGCTCACTTGGGCCTAGTAATCTGATGTGAGAACAAAGGGCCACACAACCGGGTCAGTGTGTCAGGAGAGCATGAAAATATTGTGTTTCAACATAACTCCCTCTCCTGACTCTTCCTTATCATCTTTAATTTTTACATTCCTCTTGTTCTGTACCAAATCCCAAATTAGAAACAGAGTTAAATGACTACATTTTTACATTATAAGGGACTGCCAGTATGGTTTGGAGCATATTTTGGGTAGTGTAATTTCTGCCCAAGTGACTAGTTTGGGCTTGCATGTGGCATGTTTTAACAGTACTTCTTGCTTAGGCACATATATTGCCAGACCTTTTATAATGGCCAGATAAGTACCTAGCATCATCATACACAAGCAAAGGTTATTTCTTATCTAGCAAGCTACAAAGGCTATAGTTATCTTATGAAGGATGCTAGTGTCATGAATTCAATATCATTAGCTAACAGTACCTAATAATGAACTGAAGAAATTCAATGTTATGCCTCCAAATAATGAATATCATGAATGTAAAAAAAAGCCTTGATGAATGTATGTTCACCTATTTGTTCATTGTGATTCCTTCATGTTATATAGCTAAATTTGCTTATTCCTTCACAACATTTGGACAATGACTAAATGAACTTCAAATTTGCAACAGCATGGGTGGGTGGGTGTCCAGTATTAGTCAATTTAGCCTATTTCAGAGATTTACTAAGCTGTAACATTTTGCATCATATGATAATGATTGCATCATTGCTAACCACACTGTCAACAACAACAACAACAACAACATCAACAAAATAATAATAATAATAATAATTATTATTATTATTATTATTATTATTATAATAATAAAATAATAATAATTGTTAGCTACACCCTTGTATATGTGATCAATGAATAGAATTTGAAATCAATAGAATTTTTCAGCACACTTTGTAATAGTGCTTGATCATGACTTTAGTGGTGTAGTTAACAGAATACAACATGTATCTAAAATGGTAACACCTAACCTGGTTTATTCTAAGGAAAGCCAGACAGAGACAGAACACAATTAAGGAACTGAATGTTGACATTTATTTTTTCTTTAAAGTTTTTCCAAATGTTTACATGTGTTTTATACACATGTAAACATTTGGAAAAACTTTAAAGAAAAAAAAATATATATATTTAACATTCAGTTCCTCAAAGGTGTTCTGTTGTACCTCTTGCAGGAGTATGAGAAGTTTGTGGAGCTGCTTGGACAAGAATAGAGTATTTCAATTAGGCTCCTGCCACAGAGGTTTAATGCCAGAAGATATGGCAAGATCTTCCATTACACAGAGCTGTGCCTCACTGTTCTTAAAATTTCTTTAAGACATAATATTCTACAATAAAAAAAGAAAAAAGTGCAAGCGTATTCTGGTGTATTGTAATGTAAAATACTCTTCTGAGAAAGATAAGCCATAATAGAAATAACCCTCTGAATCTGATGGAACAAAATTTATTACGGCAACATGAGTTTGACATAGGGAAAATTTGTCGACAGAGACAGCTGGGTGCAATAAGACCATACTTCACTGACCCCCTCTTGTCTTCATAAGTCCTGTAATTTCCGAAAGGATGTCTGGATCTGGAGTTGCAATGCATTATCCTGGGAATTAATTTATATGAGAAAAATGAAAACCCTAGTAAGTGCTTTAAAACTCTTTGCTATGTTTGAAAATGTTCCAGAATACTAAATGTCTAAGATATCAGACAACAAGGGATCCTTGTTCATACACCATAAAATACAGTTAGAATAGTCTTCCAACTAATACACACTGTCTTTACATGTCCACTGGTAATTTTACCATTTTGTTGCACTGAGAGCACCAGTTACTTCTAGCTCAGGGTGACAGTAGACTTCCCCCCACCATAACACCATACTGGAGAGAGATGGAAATAGACTCTTTAAGAGACAGAACCCACGCAAAGCAGCTGGACCAGACTCTGTCTCTCCATCCAACTTGAAGCATTGTGCTGATCAGCTGTCTCCAGTGTTCACTGACATCTTCAACACATCTTCAACACTGGAGATATGTCATGTGTCAGACTGCTTCAAGGCCTCCCTCATCATTCCTGTTCCCAAAAAACAAGGATTACAAACCTTAATGACTACAGACCCATCACCTTGACGTCTCTGGTTATGAAGACATTTGAGTGCTGTCCCATCTCAAATCCATCACTGACCCTCTCCAGGACCCCCTGCAGTTTGCCTACAGAGCCAACAGGTCAGTAGATGATGTAGATAATATGGCACTACATTTCATCCTCCAGCACCTGGGCTCTACAGTAACTTATGCCAGGCTACTCTTTGTGAGCTTTAGCTCCACTTTCAACACCATCATCCTGGCTCTGTTGTAGGACAAGCTGTCCCACCTGAATGTGCCTGTTCCTGCCTGCAGATGGATCATTGATTTCCTGTCTGACAGGAAGCAGCATGTGAGGCTGGGCAAGCATGTCTCAGACTCTCAGACCATCAGCACTGGTTACCCTCAAGGCTGTTTTCTTTCTTCCCTGCTTTACTCCCTATATACCAACAGCACCTCCAGTCACCAGTCTGTCAAACTCCTGAAGTTTGCAGACAACACCACCCTCATCAAGCTAGTCTCAGGTGGGGATGAGTCTGCCTACAGATAGGAGATTGACAATCTGGTGACCTGATGCAGAGACAACAACTGGAGATCAAAGCTGTAAAAATAGTGGAGATGATTGGGGACTTCGGGAGAAACCCAGGCCCATCAGCCCCATCATCCTGCATGACTCTACACTGGACACTGTGAAGGCTTTCCGCCTTCTAGGAACCATCATCTCCCAGGACATAAAGTAGGAGCTAAACATCAGCTCCCTCATCAAAAAAGCACAGCAGAGTATGTACTCAACTCAACCTGCCAAAGTCAATGATGGTGCACTACTCCTCCCTCACTGAATCCATTCTCACCGACTCCGTCACCATCTGGTGCGCTGCTGCCACTGCCAAGGACAAAGGCAGACTGCAACATACCATCCGTTCAGCTGAAAAGGTAATACTGCACAACAATTTTTTTGAAAAGTCTTGCTTCCTGAAAAGTTTTTGCTGATTGTGACAGGTACCTACTGGGTATG
>JAQQZR010000018.1:10303436-10316909 GCA_030068235.1 Notoglanidium macrostoma | reverse complement strand
AAACAACAGTCCATCATTACTTTAAGACATGAAGTGTCTTTTAAGTAATAAAAATAAAGAAAAAAACATTGAATTAGGAGATGTGTCCAAACTTTTGACTGGTAGTGTATATATATATATATATATATATAACATAAATGACCTCTGAAATTGATTTCTGAAATGATAATGTGGAGTTCACCAGGCCAGCACTGATACTGTTGCCTCCAAAACCTCAGAATTTGAACTGCTCTGCATGTAGAACCTGTTAGGAATACATAAACTATCACTATCAGAAACAATATTATACATGTCCAGTTTTTATCGACCTAGGTAATGGGCCTAATGAAGCTAATTTAATTCCAAAGAGCTGAGAGGGTTAATTTGAATTGTCTGACATTAGTTAGTCACTCATTAATGGACAAATACAGTGGGCCCTTTTCTTCAATTATAGCCTAAGCTACTGACATACTGACACACTTATGAAATTGGTCTTTACCCAAAGCCCAACTTCGTCATGTCCTGAGAATGCCTGCTGTTCATTCAGCGTCACTGTTTTTTATTCACTGTGTCACAGTGACCCACAAAATGGACATATGCAGTTCAGTACATGGCATAGTCGCTCACCCAATATTTCTGTCTCTTTTGTACTTTATTTATCAAGGCTTCATGCTGTGACCTTTTGTCCATGCTATATGCTTTTCCTGATTTTTTTCTAGATATATGTAAGATGGAATAGGGTGCAATTTCGAGGGAGAATGAGTAAGAGTTGTTTGCTTCAGCAGAAAAAAGGTTATTGTGACACATAACATCTAAAATGTGGGACATTGTAGAAAGAAAGAAAGAAAGAAAGAAAGAAAGAAAGAAAGATAGAAAGATAGAAAGAATTTTTTAAGTTTTAGACCTTGTTAATATGATATTCCAAATATATATATATTTGAGAATTGAGAATATTGAGAATATTATATATTCTCAATCCCAGTCCTGGGAATTTTTGCAACTTCGACACTGAACTTCTCATGGCTGAGACTGTTGCTTAGCAATTTGAAAAAAGGCAACACGAAAATGTACAAAAGTCTACCACCAACAGAGGGAGCCTTGCACCTTCTCATTGTCAGTTTGAACAGAACTCAATGTCAGATGTTATGACATTAGATTCCCACTGTGTTGTGGCACATTCTTGAAAATGTGAGAAGAAAGAATGCTTGATGCAAACATGCGTCAGAATGAAGGGCAGCTTCATGGAAGGAACATTAAAGAAAAATTGAAATCTTTCAAGTGCGAAAAATTGCCTCCACTAGGTTTCTATTATTTAGAAGTTATTGTTCATATTTGGGTTCAGAAAGAACTATAACAGTTAGCTTCATAAATAGTATTATGACTGTAGTACATACCAATTTAAATAAAACATTTAGTTAAGTTAATTGTTAAATAAGTTAATTGTTAGCTAGTAAACATTACCCCAGTATAACAATGACTAGCATTTGTCATTGGTCATTTGTCACCACAGCTACCTAACAATCATTCACTCTGTATCAAATAACACGCTACTCTTAGTACCAAGATTTTTGTAAAATATTTGTAACTACCACCATTTACAAAATATTGTACTTTAATATATTAAAGGGGATATATTATGAAAAAAACTCACTTTTTTATTGCTTGGGTAACTGGATGCCTACCAAATAACAAACTCTGAAATAAGACAACTCAGTCACTTTTGAAAAGGCTGACTGGGTCAGAAAACATGTCATTCAACAAGCCATTCAGATTAGGCTCCTCTCCTTATGTCAAGAGGGAGATCGTTAGATTTATGCTGAAAATATGCCAATTTTCCTGAAGGTTATTGGCATTACTTTCTGTAGGATCCACAATACCAATTATATTAGTTTGTTAGTTGAATAATTGTAAGATGAACTTTATTTCATCAATACGCTTAACCCTCTGGGGTTGCCAAACCTGCTGGTAGGAAAAACAGAAATTTTGCCAAATCGTTTCAAAAACTCAAAAAATAACACCAGCAAAACCCAGAATGGTAATAGAAGAAAATGTGCTTTACATCTAGTTTTATTAAATGGTTTATAAAAGATTTATTTCATTTTTATTTCTACATCATGAAGACATATGTCAATTATAACATGTACTTATCCAAAAATAGCAATGTCCATGTTCTGGCATTTGTCTACGTGACAGAGATAATAAATATGAATATCTGCCACATAATTATGAAACATCCCCCTAGTGTCTAAAATGTGTCAGTAGCTGTCTGCTCTCATCCAATAGTGAGTGTTCTTTGTAGTGAACACTATAAAGTGAGTGAATTATTGAGTGTCAAGTGGACAATCTGAATAGAGCATGAGTGTTGTATAGTCGCAGCAATGCAATCGCTGGTTTAATTTGGATCTGGAGTCCCATCTCATCTGCTGTGCCGCCTGTTGAATTGTGTATGCAGGCTACTAGTTGCCATGGTATCACGTAGCTGTTCTTGTGTGGGCACACAGAAGATGGGCACACAGGGGTGGAGTGAGCAGTAGCTCATTATCATTTAAAGGAACAATTACTCAAACTGGCTGTTCTGAACAGGGCTGTTTAGACAGGGTGAAAGGGATGCTGTGGTGCGTTACCCTTGTGAAAATTTTAACCAAAGCATGTGAGAAACATTTCATTAAGACCACAGGGAACTGTGTCAGAAGACTCATGGAAAAGATCTGTCTCCTTTAATTGCTTATGCTGCCTTAAGCAAGAAACACTTCTAGCTCCTTCTGTTACAGAGGTTAAGCTTCATTTTTGGTTCTTAATACACTTGCATGTATTACGAGTGCAAAACATATTTACCTATATCCATGGAATGAACGCACTAATCACCATAAAAGGATGTCATTGCACACATATTTCGAGATAAGGCTATAGCCTGGTATGTTCACAGGCTTTTTGAAGACTTTGGGAAAATCTTAAAAACTGTTTTGGATATTTAGGATTTTTTTTAATGAGATCTATCATATATGCATGTTTAATGTCATGGAAACTTCAGGTCTGAGAAAAGCTTCTTTAAATAACCATAAATGCTGAAAGTAATAGTTCAACTTCTGGCAAATTCTGATGGCAACTTGCACAGGTGGCACTAATCTGGTTACTGCTACTTCGTCTTCCATTATAGCTAATTAGTTATAGCTAACTTATCTTACTGTTTTGGTTGTAGTTAGTTCATCTTACTATTTTGGTTGTAGTTAGCCTGTCTTACTGTTTTGGATGTAGCTAGCTCAGCTTAGTGTTTGAGTTGTTACTAGCCAGCCACAACATCACACATAACCCTTAAATTCATAAGTAGTGGAATTTGAGTGTTGAATTTTAAGTTCAACTGTAGTGGAAAGCAATGAATCATAAAAACGCATCACTAACACGGTATCCAATTGAGTCAGCAGCAACAAGATAGTATCAGATTAGTTTTATGATTTCTGTGTGACCATCATTTAACCTTTTTTTTCCAAATGAATTTTGATCTATCTATACAATGGAGACTTTAGCGTGGCACTAGAGAAATCTGACTCATACATTCACTGCGCATCTTACTGTAGGCCCTGCAGATGCCTATATGAGGTCTAATACTTCTGTTAATCCAAGAAAATACTCTTGGGTAGAAATAAATAAGGAATGAATCAGAATGAAACTTTTGAAACATTTGATCATTACTAGGCCTGTTTGTATTGTATATTTGTAAATTCATAATATATAAACAGCAAACATTATATTTGCCTGGATTTCAATACCTTTTTTGACTGTTGACCACTTCTCCCTAGTTTCACAGACCTGTAGATTTGTGATAGTATGCACTTCAGTGACAAAGAGGAAGTGTCATGGAAAGCATGTGCACTTTTGCTTGTAATACGTGACTAGAGTCAGTACCTTAATGTGACAGACCACAGAAAACCTCACCATACTGACTGAAACATTGAGACACAGTAAAAGTTTTTTTCTTTTTTCTGCTTTACATGTAAGGTCTCTTGTTTCTGTGTCACCGTTTATGTGATACTTCCATTTTGAGCCAGTTTCAAAACTGTTCTGAACTTCTAAGCTGTGAGAAAAGGAGAGTCAGCTGTCCAAAGTGGTAAGTCAACTTTTTTTTAAAAAAGAAAACACACACTAAAAAAGGGAATATTACAAAACTGATTTAATTTTAGTTGGTGTTTTTTTATTTCAGTTGTTATTTTTTTTAAATACAAAAAAAGGTATTGTAATGGGCAAAGCCTGTGTTCATCCAGGAAGTCATGTTTGGGATGTGAAATGAAAGAGCTTGGACATTATCAATATTATGTTACTAAATCTGTCAAACAGGTGCATAATTTGCACTTATATTAAGCCAAGAATGATCCATGTTCCTGACAGGTCTGTTGTGGAGAGTTTCAACTGACAGCTTCAACATGACATACTGCTGTCTAATAAGACTGAACAATTTGTTTAATAATGTCTGACAAGAGTGTGCAATGCTTCTGCCATTCTGCCATCAAATCATTAGTGAGTGTGTTAACCTTGGCAGTCTGGAGAAACGTGTTATAATGAGTGCTTATTTCTAGTTCATCCACCTAGAATGAGTGCAGCAGTTTAATTCTAAAGTGTTTGAGCAGCCAGTGAAACATAAAAAGGATGATATGCACAGTGTAATGCTGCATGACATCACATTGTTACACATTTTCCTTCACCGCAGAAGTAAACGAAATTGTGCCAATTTCCAGTTAATTTCATGTAAACTGCTATGAGTTACAATGTATTCAGTACATGTCAATTTTACTTCCATCCTATGCTACTGTACAGTTTATAGTTTGCTTGCAACATGTCCTATTCAACCACTGAAATAATCATTAAATAATGAGCTATGTAAACATGTTAAATCAGATAAAGCAAGAAACTGTCATTTGAAATGTAGGTTATACATGACAAGGGCAAGAATTTTTAGATTTACCTAGACCCAAAATTAGCTGCGGCCTCATTATTGAGGGGAAAATAACATTATATGCCATGCTGTAATAGGAAAATTAGTATATAACAAATTAGTCCCTGTTATCACTATTATGTCTGTTATCACTATTATGTCTGTTATCACTATTATGTCTGTTATCACTATTATGTCTGTGGGGGTCTGTTGGGTTAAGACGCTGGACTAGTGATCGGAAGGTCGTGAGTTCAAATCCCAGCACCGCCAAGCTGCCACTGGTGGGCCCTTGGGCAAGGCCCTTAACCTTCACTGCTCACTTGTATAAAATAAAATGTACGTAAGTCGCTCTGGATAAGAGGGCGTCTGCCAAAAATGACATCAATAAATGTATGTCAAGTAGTGTTTTCCTCCAAGCATGTTCAGCTGCCCTATGACTTGAACGAGCAGCAGTTTAAAAAGATGGGGTGGCTCACAGGTTGGCAGCTGTCATGTCATGTCATAGTCACCATGGGAATGCTTCCCATCGTCAAAAATTTTAGTCTTTAAGGACTATAATTTAAATCTAAAGCTAAAATCTAAAGAGTGGAAAAAAAAGACTGTAACACTGCAAGTCATAGCCATGGGTGGAAAGTAACAAACAATATGTACTCTAGTTCCAGTATTTTTATAAGTATAAATAAATTAAAATACATTTACTTTTACTTGGGTTATTAAAAATATTATAATAATAAATCAAAGATATTCAACTTCACTACATTTCTTTATGATCACCATGACAAAGTAAAAAAAAAAAAAAAAGACTGCAAGCCAGTTAAAAGACAATATGTGCAAATGTTAAATAATTCAATTCCCAAATCAAAATAAAGAGGTTTCCTGATGAAACTTCATTGCTCAGTCTGCAGCAGCAGTTTCTGAGACAGTGGAGCCACATAAACTTCCCTGCACCAATTTGTGTGATAATCATCTGCAAACATTTTAGTCCATGAAGACTATGTCCACCTCACTTTCCTATATGTGCTATATGGGGAGGGTCATACTAGCTAGTGGGTGGGATTAGCAACAACTAAATGGGAAGAAAATGGGGCATGACAAGGTGTGATCAGCTGCTGTACTTAAACATTATCATCTTAGAAAGTCAGCACAATGTATTTTGACATAATTAAGAATGGAGGGAAAACTAAACAGTGCAGTGCAATGTTTATTTCCTTGGTGTTTGAATTCCTTATTCCATTAAAATTGGTCCAGTTGCCATTTATGCTAGTACTCTTTTCTTGGTAGCTAGGACTTATATATGATGTTTACTTAGCTGACAGGTTCTTGACTACTTTCATTTGTTCTTTCCTCTGGTGTCTGTGTCACAGGCGATGATGTTTAACTGCAGTTTGGTGCCAAATGGGTCTGAACCGGGCCTTACTATTTTCCTAGTGGCCTACACACCTGTGTTCATTTTAGGCCTCATCCTGAATACCTTAGCCTTGTGGCGCTTCATGCGCACCCCCAAGTGGACAGACACTCACATCTTCATGCTCAACCTCCTGCTCTCAGACCTCTTTCTGACCCTTTTCCTGCCCTTCCGCATATTCGAGACCTACTGCCCTATGAATGTAACGCGTTTCTGTACATTCCTGATATGTGTACATTACAGCAACATGTATGTTAGCATCTTTACAATCACAGTCATCAGCATGCATCGTTACATGGCTGTCAGCTTCACCATGCGAAAAACCTCAGGCACTTCAGCGGCCAGAAAGAAGACAACAAGTGGGATTTGTGCATTTATTTGGCTGATAGTCATAACACTCTGCATAACTTTCAGTCAAAACATGGACCCAAAAAAGCTGAAGACATGCTATGAGCGCAATGGATACTCCCAGATGAACTATGGGTTCTTACTGGTTCTGGAAATTCTTGGGTATCTTCTGCCAATAGTCATCATCATAACTTGTTCAACACAAGCAATCTTGATAGTGCTAAAATCGTTAAAGGACATCCGTCAGCACACAGAGGAGGAAATTATTGACAAAAGGAAAAGCATAGTGGCCATAGTCACAGCAAACATGATTGTTTTCATTGTGTGCTTTACCCCGATTCATGCTGGTTATTTGCTGAGATACATTTTTAAAGAAGTTAGGGTCGTTCATATCTTTTATGATGTCTCTGAGTGGTTAGCAACAACAAATTGCTGCCTGGATTCTGTGGGTTATTATTTTTTGTTGAAAAAAGTTTTCAGAGACAAGAGATAGCATATGAGCCAAGCTTGCTATAATAATAATAATAATAATAATAATAATAATAATAATAATATAGCACTTTTCTAATATTCAAGGTCACTGTAGGAAAAGACTAGCAGGAAGAAGAAAAGGAAAACTGTTAAAAGTTGATACCATTCTGATCTCTTGCACCACTTGTAGCCCAGTAGTATGGGGCCTGAGGGACAAACTGGGGTTATCATGTTGCGCCCTGAAATAGCACATACGCAAACAAGACTACACGAGCATGTGAATGACTACAGACATGAAAATGAATTGTTCATGTGAAAATTACATCTGAATAAAATGAAACAAAATCCACTAAATAATAATAATAAAAAAAAAACCCATGGCCTACATGTGAAAAATTAACATGTGAAAATAAATGATTAGTGTGAAAACAAATCCTGCGTAAAACCAAAACCACATGCTCTACAAGTGAAAAGTGTACTGCATATGAAACATGTAAACTTTTTATGTGAATCATATGATTCGTGTGAAGTTCATGTAACGTTTCTCATAAGGGTTGGCAACAATTCACATTTATGTAATCCCTTAACCAGAGTAACTTACATATATATCATTTATACAACTGACAAGTTGAGGGTTAAAGGCCTGGCTCAAGGACCCAGAAGTGGTAGCTTGCCATGAACTCCCAATCTATAGTCCAACTTCTTAACCAGAGACCTATCACTGCCACAAAACTAATATTGTTGTACTGCATATTGCTGATCTAAGGTGGAGCTTAAAAGGGGGAAGAAACTCCTTGGCTTTGTTTTGTTAAACTAGATCAATTATATAGTACACCAGCAATGTAAACTTATTTTTATGTACAGGTTAATATTGATCTGGTTCGCAAATCATATTCAACTAATTACCAAGATGGAAATGAGTTGAACCAGAGCAAATTAGAGGAAGTTATGCAGCTTGTCACAATATCCGTTGTAATTGAGCATATGTGGTCAACGTATATTTATAGGCTTTTGTCATGTCACACTCTTTTGTGTTGCTAGTTCTTCCACTTTTGTGGCTTACTCGTTGCTTCCCTTACATGCTTCCATTTCACAATAATTTTGGTCAACTATTCACTATTGCCGGTGGTTGCGTAGGTATGTGCTTGATTTTATGAACTTGTTAGCAATGAGTGTGTCTGGAACGCTCGAGATCAATCATGAGGAGGGTTGTCCACATACTTCTGGACCTATTGTGTATATTTAATGTTAATAAACTTTAACTTTTCATTTCACTTGAAATTAATTAAATTCATTTAAATGTTTGTATTCTGCTATCTAATAAAGACATTATTTATGTAATGCATTAAAAAATCACCTATAATAATCCATAGCATCATTGGTTCATTTGTATTATAAATTAAATTATTGACAAAAAAAAAAAAAAGAACAATAAAATAATTATGTTTAGTAACAGTCTGCCCTCTTGTGGTCATTTGCTTGATTACAACTCTCCAGGTCATTGGGATGGCTGAACTTTAGTTGCCTGAGATAGTGTTGGATAAAGGTAGAAAAAAAGACAAAAATCTGGTTTGTCAAAATAATAAAGTTAAAATAATAAAGACAAAAATAAAGTTTGGTTTTTTTTTTGGGTTCATGCCCTTTTGAAAACATTTATTTTACTTAACTTTGCTACTGTTTCCACAGCACAGTTCACTTATTACAATGAGGAATTCATTTTACAGCCTCCTAATGGACTTAATGTAGTTGTGGTCATCAAAAATGCCATACTTTCAGAAATTCTTAAACACTCTACATACCTAATAAATAATTAACTACAGCACTTGCACTTAATGTACACTGAACAAACATAGCAAATACAAATTGTTTATTTATGTTGAAATGTACTGTATACACTCACTGACTCACTTTAACAGGAGCACTTGCACAAATGATTTATTCATTTATGCAGTTATCCAATCAGCCCATCATGTGTAAGCAGCACAAAAGAAAAAAATATGCAGATACACATCAGTTAATGTTCACATCAAACATCAGAATGCGATCACACTGACTGTGGTTACTCTTTCCAACCACTTTTTATAACTATGGTAGCTACCAAAATTGGTCCAAGGAAGGCATCTGGTGGACCAGTGACAGGGTCATGGACACCTAAAGCTCGTTGATGTGCATGGGGTGCAAAGACTAGCCTATCTGGTCTATACCACAGAAGAGCTACTGTAGCACAAATTGCTAAAAAAAAAAGTTAATGCTGGCTATGATAGGAAGGTATCAGAACACCTTGCAGCTTGCTGTGTATGGGGCTGATGCAGCACGTGAGCATCAGAACTGGACCATGGAGCAATGGAAGAAGGTGGCATGTTCTCATGAATCATGTTCTACATAATGTGGATGTGTGCGTCACTTACCTGGGGAAGAGAATGAAGAAGGCAAGTCGGTGAAATCAGTGTGATGCGCTGGGTAATGTTCGGCTGGGTTACTTGGGCATTCATGTGGATGTTATTTTGACACGTACCACCTAACTAAACATTGCTGCAGACTAAATACACCCCTTCATGGCAACAGTATTCCCTAATGGCAGTGGTCTCATTCAGCAGGATAATGAACTCTGCCACACTGCAAAAATGATTCAGAAATGGTTTGAGGAACATGATAAAGAGTTCAAGGTGTTAACTTCCCCAGATCTCGAACATCTGTGGGATGTGCTGGACAAACAAGTCAGATCCATGGAGACTCCACCTCACAATTTACAGGACTTAAAGGATCTGCTGCTAACGGCTTGGTGTCAGATATCACAGCACACCTTCAGAGGTTTTGGAGACCATGCCTCGATGGGTCAGAGCTGTTTTGGTGGCACAAGGGGGACGTACACAGTATTAGACAGGTGGTTTTAATGTCATGGCTGACTGGTGTATTAGTGGTTGTAATATGAGCAACCATATAACTGTCGTATTATGTATTTCTTCCTAGATATAAATTCGTACTCTATATATATATTATTATAAACGTTTACATTTATTGCTCAGAAGGTAACTGGAAAATAACATTGGTCTACCAGCTTGAACTTGTCTGGCTGCTAGTAACTAATCAGACCTAGATTGATTTTCCAGTAGTTACTGTCTGGAATATGATGGTAGGTGATTAGCTACGGTAAATTGCGAGAATGAGTGTCCATTGTGTCCTGTGATTACGACCTGCCATGTCATCCATGGTGTATTCCCGCTTTACACCCAGCATTCCCGGGATCTGATTTCCTGCAACCCCGACCACAATCAGGTGACTGTAGATCAATAAAGGCACATTTGGTAACTGAAATCATACACCATCTACATGTTTTTAGAAAGTAAAGTACATTTGAATCAGCTGAAGCTATTATATTAATGCTAAATTGTTTTCCTTGTCTTTGTTAGTTTTAAACTTGTCCGGACTGTGCAGACAGCAGATTGACTGCGTCTATAAAGCAAAGGCTAAAAATGAAACCAGACCCACCTCAGCTGTCATTTCATACAGGATATATTTGTATTCCTTTAGCTAAACTATTTTCAGTATGAATATTACAGAAAATGTACTAACGAAGGCTAGATGTCCTTGCCCTAAACCCTTAATAATGAGGTCCATTTTTGTAAAACATGATGCTTTAACAGAATATTTGCATAATGGAAAAAGACTATATCTCTAAACGTGACTGATTTTTCTTTCCATGGTTAATGGGAGATGGAAGAATGGGCTAATGATAGAGTGATGCTTTGCCTAGTGAATGGAATAATGGAAAGTTATCATTGTGACTCAAAGTTCTAATTCTGATGTCCTTTTCTCTTTCTTCACACAAAGGCTTAATATACCGCAAAGAAACAGCAAAAAAAGGGAGTTTATATGCAGACCACGTAACACCGGATCGGACAAGTCAAACATTGTTTGTGTTAATTACGTGTTGCATGAATAACACCGATCTGATTAGTTGGATGTGACGATCTTTCAAAACAGCACCACTTTCTATTCCGTAGCAATCACAGTCATGCTGCTATGGTGACGAAGATCTCCATAGCAACAGAGATGCTCACTCTTGTCCTGTAGTGGCCTCCGTTCACCACTCAGTGTCATCCTGATGCACACAGATTTCCGGTAGTATCCTGCTAAAGTGTCAAAAATGCCTAAATTTCAGAAAGATTTTTAAATCATTCGCACAAGACACACAAAAATGAACAATCCATTGTGTTTATTAGAATGATAAAATATCCATGTCGATTTACAGATCAAAATAAGTCTGTGCACGCCAACATTTTGAGTAGTGTGTGTGTATATGTATGTGTGTATAATTGAGAGAGGTGTATACACAGGTGATTTTTTTTAATACAAAAAAAAAAAAAACCCATTTGCCTTGTACACTTGCATACATGTATCTTCTGTACACATGGATGAGAAAACAAGATCGAGTGCTGCTTCAAATGTCACTATTTCATCTATGTACAATTCTTTTAGTCACCTTTCAGACCATTTTTGTCCCTTCAGTCTGAAATGTCACTCAATTCTGAGTCATCCAAAATTAGAATAAAAGGAACGAACGAGGAAAAGGTTTTTCTTCATCTCTCAGGAAAATGGAGTTCAAAGTTCCTTGGTTCAAATCAACACCGGATGATTCAGACATTGCTTAGAAAAAAAAAAATCCTTCTGTCACATGGTTGAGTAAACTAGCCGTCATTTCAGATCTCAAAAATAAAACGCTCTTGTGCTTATATATACAGTAGTGTTATTGATTTATGATCAGGGTTCATCGCTGTGCCTTCCCGGAGTGACAGACAGTGCCTCGTGTTGAGGTAACGAGATGGCAGTTGTGGTAAAGGCCGGCTGAACAGATTTACCATACAACAGCACTTCCACCTTCAAAATACACAAAAGGAAGTAAACACTGGTTACATGATGACAGAAATACACTCCTAACTTGCGAAAAGTTTGAAAGGAATGTCGGAACAACGCACTAGATTAATGACAAAGTCGATGCATTTTGATGCAAACAGCATCCTGTCGAATACAACGAAATATTGTGGCACTTCAAGCATGTTGTGTTGAAGAATTAATCCACAGAATCTTAGATGACATTTATGACAGACCTCATGACAGAACAGACCAGAAAATAGTTTGCATTTGCTTTGCGATGGCACAGCCTGGGTGTGATTAATATTCAACCCAATCAAATATCATGGTTTTTGGTATTTCTTAGTATTAACTTTACATTTTGAATTAGAGCAACTAAATTCTTTAACTTATGTCGTGCAAGTTAGCTGCTAGAATAATTTAAAACTGACTTGTTAAAGGAGCAGTTTGTATTTTTGGGGGACTGGAAAAATTTTAACAGAAGTCTACAAAGAAAAACCTGGACAGATCAATTGCTTGGCAGTATTGTGAATCACAGATTTTCTATGGGGCTTTTGATATTTTGTAATTATATTAGGTCTAGAAACACTTTTAAAATTGACATACTGCACCTTTAATAAGATCAAGTCGCACTTCAGTCATTCGGAAATACCAACCGATTTGATTTTCCCCTAATGAGTTTTGTTCTTTAAAAAAATCTTATCATATGTTTAAAATTTCTCTAGTGGTTTGGCTTTCAAGAACAACAGCTACTATTCCATCAAGGGACAGAGCTTATTTCTGGGTCAGAAAATAATAAATAGTAGCCTGAAATGTAAAACCTAGCAAGATGAACTGCATGGCAGTTTTTTTTCCAAATGCCTTTGATATTTCAGGTCTAGGAACACTTTTGAAAATGACATACTGCACCTTTAAGAGGAAACTTCAGCAGATTATGAATGCTGATTGATCTGATTTCTTTTCATAAAAAAAAAAAAAAGAGTCCAGTTTAAAAATCTGATCACACATTTAAATGTAAAATCTTTTCCCGATGCGATTTCATTATTCGTATCAGGTCACCACGATGTCAGCGGAATAATTATTTCAGATTTACTTATTAAGGAATACTGAACAGCTGTATATTCTCACATCTGTAGTTGCTAGAGTTGCACTATGTGATTATTTCATGAAAGCACGTGAAGTGACTGCAAATGCAGTATAAAGAATGGAACTACAGGTTCATGAACTTCTGACTTATGAGTGAAGGATCACAGAGCGCTAGATTCTATTTCCTGTATCTTAAGCCAAACTTCTTTTGTAGGTTTATTATTGTGACTTGGGGGCAATCACACACACATGAAACTCGTTCCAAATGAATTTATAATATGCTCCCTTAATCAGCCTTGGTCATGCTGCACGTGTGTGTGTCTGTGTGTGTGTGTGTGTGTGTGTGTGTGTGTGTGTGTGTGTGTGTGTGTGTGTGACAAAGCTG
>JAQQZR010000018.1:10278720-10290251 GCA_030068235.1 Notoglanidium macrostoma | reverse complement strand
TTCTGGATTTCTTTTCTCATTTTGTCTCTCATAGTTGAGGTATACCTTTGATGAAAATTACAGGCCTCTCTCATCTTCTTAAGTGGGAGAACTTGCACAATTGGTGGCTGACTAAATACTTTTTTGCCCCACTGTATGCCAAATGTATATGGTTTTTTTGTAAGGCTCAGGTTAAAATTTTGGTATTATGACACTTCTAACATGCACACAAAATGCTTTCACAGTCAGTTTTTTATTTCTCAGTCACATAAATTTCATCCAAATTCATTACTTCTTTAATACACACACACATTAAGTGTTTTATGTACAAGTCAGAGTTAAAGTACTGCACAGTGTACAAGAGGGCATTTTATTTGCATTTACCATTATTAAAATGCCACCTGAAGTAATAAAGTAATACGAGATTCTAAGATTTAACATTTTCAGCTTTAAGAGCAGATGATTTCGTTCGCCAAGACTAAAGTAGGAAAGTTTCTGTGTCTTTCTGTCTCTTGCTGATTGCAGGAGATGTCCCAACTGCTGGGAAGATTGCCTCAGCTCTATAATCACCTCAGCAGGGCTAGCATGATAACCAGTTACGCCCTTCTGCTCAAGTGCCCTCAAAGCTCTGGAAAGGGAACCCCGCTGCTGTTCTGTCCCACTTCTAGAACTCATCTCGGAATGCTGAGACAATTCGGAAAGCCGCGACGGATTTGGAATTTACATTTCTGGAACCCAAACAAGGCCTGACATAGAGAAGCTTTTGAAGCTTGTATTCAGAATGGGAATTTAGTCTTTATATGCATTTGAAAAAAAAAACCCTCATCTGTATTTCCCTTACTTAAAAAAGACTGAAGATAATATCTATGGTATATATCAGTTGTGTAACAGAACCCCACAATCTGTATGTCTTTAGTGCTCTAAATATGCATCTGTATTTGGATGTAAACCCAAAGTGGGTGTGCTCTAAACCAGGCATTGGTAGAAAGATAGAAATGCCAGTAATGTCAGCATGGTGTGTTAGCATGGTGTGTTCATTCCTCTACCACAGCTGGATATGCAAGGCTCTAGTTTTTTTTTTTATCAGGCTTGCTCACATCTGACTACTCCCTTTCACCGACATGAAATAAACCTTCCCACTCACATGTTTTTAGTTGTTGATGTTGCATCATGATTCACACCTTTAGTCTCAACAAGGTGCCCTGTGAACCTTTCCAGCAAGCATTCTAAAAAAATCTGTTTGGATCACATTATCTGTTTATTCTGAATAATCTATGAATCATCTTTGGTTACATCTCTCACACAGTCAGACAAACAGTTACACAAAGTGGGTTTAAATGAACAGGTGCTGAATGTTACTAATCTGTAATACAGTTGTACTGTATTTAAACTGACACTGAATAAGGTGCAGCATGTGAACATCAATCAATAACATCTAAATGTTGCCATGCCAATAGCATTTACGTTTTGCACCTACAGCACAATCATATGTTGGAAAATTATTTTAGCTACAACAAAGCGCTACTAAACACTAGCACAAACTTTCTTTTTTTATCAGTTCTAGTTTGAATCATTGTAACACCTTGCTGACTGTCTTTCTATTTTATCAACGCAATATTGGTGCCACTGATTGGAAAACATTACTAATGACCTATAAATCATTGAATGAGCTCCCCCACAGGATCTGAGAAAAAATTTGGTCTATTATGATCCACTACATCCTGCTTTGATCAAAAGGTGCAGGTTATTTATTAGTACCTAGAATCATTAAAACCACAGCAGTGGACAGAGCTGTTTCCTGTTTTCCACGAAGCGGACTCCCCTGGCCATGCAATAACTTAGTTAGTAGGGATAACTTAGTGGTCACAGGCTTTAAATCTAATTGTTTAGTCACACAGTTTGTTAAATAACTTTACTTTTAGGCAAAACGTGCAGATCTGGGGCTGGGGTGTGCACAGAGGGTTACGGTATACTGGGGTGGTTAGTTTCTTTAAAGCATCATTACTTTCTACACCTCAGCAGTCTTTACATTTTTTTTTTTATTATAGATCACTGGGTTTTGAATATGAGCCATTGAGCATGCATGCTTTCTAAAAGAGTTAGCAGCTGGTTTAATCCATCACTTTGTCATGACAGCAAAATTTGAGTAGAAAACTTGTAAGGGAACATTCTGCTGGGCTTTGCAGTATGCTGCCTTTTGTTGTCAGTTTTCTATTGCTGCTCTCCTAAAAAGCATGTAATATTCTTGTCCTGTCTACAATCATAATGTAGTCAACTGTCATTTTCATAAGAAAAGAAGACTGTGCAGAGGCAATGTCATAATTTTCAATTCGATTTTCACTTTATTTTCCATGCAGTTGTGTTTCTCATTGCTGACACTGAACTGGAGTTTACATTTCCTCACCACCATAAAATCCAGCATCTTTCACTAACCTTCACAATGGAATTTTATGCAACATACACACTTACTAGTACAGTCCGCTCTAAACGTATTGGACCAGTGACATATTTTTTGTAATTTTCAATTGTGGTGGTGTACAGAGCAAAAATACAAAGATTGTGTCACTGTTGCAATGCTTTTGGAGGGGACTGTATCTACATGAGCTCACTGAATATTGCATAACTTTGAAAGAGTTGTGAGTAATAGTAAAATATGGTATTTGAAATTGGCTTTTTGCTTTAAAAAACATTGCAAATAGTATTCAAAAAATGAATTTCATTGTGGCAGCCTGATGAAAACTATTTTCAATGGTTCTCTCTGTGATTCTTCACATAACTTCTCCCACTAGTACTAAATTTTTACTCTGTAACTTAACAGTCACTCTTTTACGCTTGGAATCTGTCACTTTCTATCTCTCTCTGTCTGTCTCTCCCTCTGTTTCACTCTTTTCCCCAAGAGTGGTTAATCCATCTTGTCGCAGACTGCTGTCAGTGGTAAAAAGGCTTGTGTAGGGCATCTTCATCTAGCAAAGTGCCGACAAGGTGAACAGGGGCAAAGTGGGAATTGTGTGTTTGTTTGGGTATGAGGAGAGATTATATGACCTACATACATTCTGATAGTTTAAAAGTAGGGGTAGTGTGATGGTGAGGTGAAATACTGTGACGTGTATGACAGTTTCCAACATGGATTATATTCCTTTAACAGCGCATCTTATTTTTATTCCTCTCAAAGAGAATTTACACAGCAAGCGAGATATAGGCATGAGCGAAATGTAATAGAATGCACGCGTTACTCAATTTACTATTTTCAAGATTCGGGAATGCAAAAGGAGGCTCTCATACCCCAAAAAAGCTGATAACGTGACCTAAGTGATAGTTCAGCCACAAAGCAGCATGTCTGGAAAAAAAACTGGCAAGCATCAGTAACGTTGAGGATGTAGTTTTTGTAGCTGAGTGAGAAGCTAACCTGTTTAACATGTCTTTTATGTTATACTTGCTAGGCACTGCAACATTACTGTGCCACAAGGCTGATCCTGTCAGCTCATTAGAAATAGATAGCCTAAGTTACAGGACATGTTCGAAAAGGATGAAAGAAACAATATTGTCCTTGAACACAATGCTTTAATGTGACAGAATAATAGGCAGGGATTTTTTGTTTGGATTTCTTTTACACACTGAAAATTAGAACTGAAGTGTAAAAAAACACTCGCGTCACATTTTTGCAGACACAGTATACACTTAAAGTGCAACAGGTCTAAACTGCTGCATTGATTCCAATGGACTTCTATCCGTAACAAATGACGAACATCAGACGAATGAGTTCCTTCCAATTAGTGTTCGGGACTCAGACACAGTCTCAGCGTTTAAATCTAGGCTGAAAACGTACTTGTTTAGCCAAGCCTTTTGTTAATAGCCTTCTATTAGGTAAAGAAGCAGATCTGGAGGGTTCTCAGGCATAGAATGTTTTGGTAAACTGCGATGTTTGGATGCTGTCACCCGCCCACTCTCGCACGTTCACTCAGGTTTGTTGACGGTGGAGTGGCTGGCCGCTTTATGTCCCAGGGCGCCCTCATGTCTGTGTTACCTTCTGGCTCTCCCTTTTAGGTATGCTGTCAAAGCTAGGCTTGACGGTGTTCCTGCTTGCACTTAGTGCACGATATACACTGCTCCTTACCGTCAGGTGACAATGAGCATACATAACAATCTGCTTTTTTCTCTTTTCTTCTCTCCTTCTTTTCTATCTCTCTCTCTCTCTGTTTCTCTGTCTGTCAAGCTGCACATGATACTCCTGAGACGTTCCCTTTTGAGTCTGGGTCCTCTCAAGGTTTCTTCCTCTTGTCGTCTCAGGGAGTTTTTCCTTGCCACCGTCGCCACAGGCTTGCTCATTACGGAGATATATAGATACATTTATCGATTCATAAGTTTATATTCAGAATTTATATACTTCGGTGAAGCTGCTTTGTGACAATGTCTGTTGTTAAAAGCGCTACACAAATAAAAACTGAATTGAATTGAATTGAATGACCGAAAAATTCCCCACAAACAGTTCCGGTGTAAATCAGACTTTAGACCACAGCAATTTGCAAGTACTAACAATGCAAATTTATTAAAAGATGTCTGTGAAACAAGTTAGTTCTTGTGGTATAATTACATTTAATTGTGTGTGTTACACACTCTTTCGCATGCAGATGATCAAAGCCATTATAAAGTGTGAACAATCCGCCACACTCTGCCTGGAATACACCATCCAGTTCTGTGTAATACTATGATAAACTGAAACAACTCACCATCACAGTCTCCTAGATGTGTGGTGTTCCCATACTCAACATCCTGCACAAATGGTAGTCTAGATATAAAAATAGAAAAAAATTAAAAAAAAAGCACATGTCGAACAAGAACTAAAATTATGTCGATAACTTTTGATGTGTTGAGTCTCACCGGGTTCCAGGTCTGAGGAGAGAACAAGTGCTTCCTCTGGTCCAGCCACAGTAAGGGTCTCTAGAGGAGATACAGTTCCTACACACACACATGCGCACACACCATAACAACTCTAAATATAAACATGAAAGTATTAGCCATCATCTGCAAACACGACATTATAGCCACTGAATGCAAGCCATTGAGAATTTGTCACAAATTCAAATTCTCATTGAGAAATGTCACACACACACACACACACACATTAGTCTTCATATACTTGGTCTCATATATGAATTTTTTGATCAAGTTGTGCATAAATGTTTGCGTAAGCCAAACTAAACTAAACTTTTCCATCAGATTTACAAAAGTTTCCGAAACGCTGACTTTCTTTGTACTTGTGTGCGATCCCAAAACAGCTCATTTACTTGGAGTGATGCCTACAAAACTCAATAAAAGCAAATACACAGACACCTGGGAGCACAAAGTATTTACTACAGTCAAAGAGAAGGCAGAAAGGCAGAGTGGAAGTTATTTTGACTCACTTCTATGCCAATAAATATATTTAGCAGTGTAACAGCACTGGTCAAAATCTAGAGAAAAAATGTGAATTAGGTATGAAATAATTTGATGTAACATGACAACTGAGGAGAACAAAAAAGATCTATGCTGTACCCAGGTGATCATGCACACCAAGCATGTCCCAAAAGCAAACTGTAATTTTAAAATAAGGGTGTCTGCTTAATGCTGTAAATGTAAAACAAATAAACCTGACAGTATAATCCAATATACATTACATCATAAATGATATGATTTGAAGTCAATCACGTTGAGGTTTACATTAGTTAATATTATGCATAAATTTACAGACATTCAGGAGCATGAGTAGTATATAAAAATTTTTTCTGAAATTACTGGATTTTTTAGGAATATCAAATTTCTGGTGTGAACGCTCCATCTTGATGAACGACGTCCCTTGTTGGTACATTCTGTTGACATAATTACTAATGCAGCTAATTAATGCTTTGCCTACATCTAAACCGAACTCTAACCTTAACCTCAGTGAGGAAACCTTTTGGAAATTTTAGTTTTTTATATAAAAGCTTATTTGCAAAAACTGCAGCAGTTTGCATTGAGGAGACCAGCCAAATGTCCCCACAAGGTCAGAACTGTTAGATTTTAGAAACAAGCACACACACACACACACACACACACACACACATTCTAACTATAGGTCATTGCCTCACTGCAAGGTGAAGCCTCAAAGATAGCACTACATACAGTAAATGTTTGTGTGTGCATATGTGTGTATGGACACTACTGCAACTTAAAGAATTTTTAAAACTGGCATTTCCAATCATACTGTGCAGAACGACCAGTGAGACAGGGGCTAAAAGGCGATTAACCAGCATGCAACTTATTAATAATGTGGATCAAATACACTACTTCAGGCCTGCGCCAACGCTAGCATGCAGGGACATGCCAGAGAAAGTGTGTGTGTGTGTGTGTGTGTGTGTGTGTGTGATGGAGGTCAGGTCAGTCGGATTTCAGACGCTGATAAAGCAAAAGCTATTTTGGTGGAACTGTGAAAAACTGGAACATTAAAAAATGGGTGGTGAGGGTGTATGTATGTGTGTGTGAGAGATAGGCAGAGCGTGTATGTGTGTATACTCACTTCATACAGCGGGAATGCAGTTGGCAGCGAGCTACAGGCAGCCTCACCACACAAGAGTGGAAAGCTAACAAAAGAGTATGACTCTGTCTGTCCAGGGTGAGAGACAGCGGCTGGCGTGCCTGGACAGAATCATCGCCGCACCTACACACACCAAACTTTCAGTTACCACTTACTGAAAAAGACTGACTTAAAAACAAATCGCGCACAGAGTAAATACGCTAAGCAAGTGCTTATTAACACTCAAATTGCAGAAGTTAACCTCATGAGATCTCTGTGTCCTCATATAAGGACATCACATTCTCTCCAAACAACACTGTGTGTATATCCTTGTAAGATCCTCATATGAGGACCAATGGGTATTATCCTTTTGCCAAACGTCTTCCTGTTTGAAGACACTGATTAAGTTCAGTAGTTATCAGGTGCTAAGAAAGACAAACAGTGAGGAGATATTACAAGGAACACAACATTAGAGTTTGGGTCTGAGAAGGTTAATAAAGCCAACACTATTCCCAAACCTTTCCTAAACACTTATTCAGCCAACATCAGTAAGCATTTTATCCTGCTCTGGAGTGTATTCCAGGAACCCTGGGCACAAAGTGGGAGAATTCAGCCCTGACGGGATGCCAGTGGAAGGAAACCGGCAAACCCAGATCAAACTGGGAACCCTGGAGCTGTAAGCTGGCGACTCCACCCACTGCACCATATTGATTATTTATTCTTCTAGTTATTAGACTTTAACCTAAAGTGTAGTGTCAGTGGAAATTTCAGGAATTTAACAAACAGCCATATTATCAATGTACACCTCTATAGTAAACAATCTGTCTAATATTTGCCTAGTTAGATAATGTTCATAACTGACATGGCCTGTAGAAATAATTTTTCAATCAAAGCTTATAAAATTTCAAGAACCCATTTATTTACACTCCCAGAAACTTACAGAAAATATTTCTAAACCGTCTACCAAACCAAGCGCCTATTAATACTCATAAATGCATAATCAAAACATTCATCAACCTCTACACAAACCGAACACCTTTAAAATATTCATAAGGCTCTTTATAAAACCTAGCCGAAACACCTATTAACATTCATAAAGGCACAAAACAAACCGCACACCTATTAACTGTGAGGCTGTGGGTTCATGCATTTTACTTTACTATTCTAATTGTTCTATTTAAGCTGAACTATTTGGGTTACGTTAACATTTACATTGTAAAGCCCGTGGGAATCAGTTAACATTTACACCAGTTGTTGCAGGAGTGTAAACAATGAAGTGTTTGCAAGCATATTTGCTTCTCTGACGGTGATATGAAGAAACAGGTACAGCCTTTCATCTTCAAACAGCAGCTATGCTTTATGTTTTCGTCTATCACACACGCAGACAGACAGACCGACACACACACACGTGTGAAAGCTATTTGAAATGTGTTACCTCTTTTATTGTTTTTCGGTGACATTTTTATTTGGTTTGCTGTTCATTTATGACTAAAATGACTATGGAGGGCTTTTGAAGTAGCTCTTTTCACTCCATAATGAATCCATTGCTTAATATCAGTGTGTTATGCATCATTTGTGGTGACAAATTTCACCTATTGTGTCTAAAAATTCTAAAACAGGTAAAACAAATGATCTAAATGCACTAATACTGTTCCTATTGCTAAATGTAGAACATTGAGCTACATGGTAATAGGACGAACAACTAAACACAATGTGCCAGTACACAAGTTAGAAATATTGGTTACAAAGCAGTTGAACTACAAATGAAAATTATAATGTCTGATAACAAACATTAATAATAAGGTAGATCAGAATCATATGCTTAAAGAGACAGACATATTCCATTACTGTGAAATATCACCACACAGCATTATGGTCTAATATGGACTTTGGATTTCAGTTATATTTGTAGAGAATTTTCAGGCTTCGTGCCACAGATTTGAACTGCGGGTCTCTGAGAAAACTCACACTAACAGCCAATTACTAAACAGATCATATAATCAACACCTATAAACATCTTCCCAAAACATTCATAACACCCTTGACATAATGGAACATAACATTCATAAACACCAGGAATGTAACTGTATCTGTTTAGTGCTCCAGATATCTGTATCTGCATTTGGATTTCACCTGGATGTAGTGTATACTAAAAGCGATTTTTTGTAATTAAATTTATACTACTGTCTATAATCTGAAAAACTGCAGACAATAGACCTGCCAATGAAAGTCATTTTTAATGCACAAAATATACCAAAAAAAAACTTACTTACTTCTCTTGAGTTCATAATTGGTCTCTAACTGGCCCTGTACATTTCTCTGACAAACTTTCTGATCTAACTATCTTTTAAAATAATGTCTTTCCCCAATGATAGAACTATATTTCAGTTTTTGACTTTGTTCAATTCAGATCAGAAAAGTTCAACAGGCGCATTAGCAGAATCTACTACCAAGCTGGGACAGTCCTGCTGCTTGTCAAAATGGGGCCCTTTAAGCTTCATATCACTGTAATACTTAAAACCCTTGTGATTTCCCAGGAAGCTTTTCATTTAATAACAACCATGAACAATGAAAAACAGATATATGCTGTCCTGTGCACAGTGTGTGGTCTGCGTGGGCTTTATGGAGCGCCTCTATAAATAAAAGCATATTTCTTTTGTGAGTTTCAGGCCAGTCTGTATAGAAATATGGACTTGAGCTCTGTAAGGCAGTATTTATGCCAGGATACCAGTGCAAACCACTGACTGATGATAGATAATCTATAAAAAAATTAATAGCACACTTTGTTTTGGCATGTGTATCTCAGAACCCATCATTCTGAATAATGCACTGTATCATATTCAGTAATATCCTTAATGAACAGTTTGAACAGGTTCGTAAACCCTTTCTCGAAGCAAACGCCTATTAACACTCGTAATCACCTACCCAATATGTAGTCATAAGGCCTTACATGAACCAAATCCTTCTAACACTTCAAAACATTGATCCAAATCAGGGATAAACCCCAAATAAACACTCAACCTTCATTTTAACATTCTAAAAATCCCAGAACATCCATAAACACCTACCCCCAGCAAGGACTTATTAATATTCATAAATGTCTACAGATTAGAAGACTGCAACATAGGAAGTATAGTTCAACACCAGAATACATAGCTGAAATACACAAAAGTGTGAAAATGTCTGGCCAAAAAAAAAAAAAAAAAAAAGTGGCAGCAAACATTCAATTAAAGTTTCTGTTACCTTTCAGGGTTATAACCCTCTAATTCCTCCAGAAAGACATTGGTGCTGGAATAAGGGTTGTCTCTGCCCGGTGTAATGAGAAATTTCAGAACGGTGCCCCTGGTGGACCCGAGGAACACTACAGTGCGGTTCCTGTGTGGTCCTGCCTCTGTATCCACCACCATGGTGTTCAGCTGGTACCTGGGATGAAGGAATGAAGGATAAATAAAGCATAAATAAGATTTAGGTAATAATGCATTTAATGGCATACAATGTAGTCAAACAAATTGTTACATAAATGTTGTTTATTTTTACTGAGTACCAATTAAAGGCTTAAATAAGCACAATAGATATGACACGACATTATGTGCTGAAAGCACTTAACATGACAGAACTGATGACAAGGACAGCTACAAATCCAAAGCGGCGGCTTTCCAAAAGAGAAATATGCATATAACACATTAGTGGCAGGTGGAATGAAGTGTAGGTTTATAAAAGATTGAAAAAAACAAAGAGAGAAATAATAAAAAAAAAAAAACAGTAGCTTGTAGTTTAAGTAAACTGCTTTGTCAAAAAGATGTAAGCAAACTGCGGTGCATGTGGAAGTTAGATCGGTCTTACTGACATTGCCAGTTATGTAAAAGACAGCCTTTGCTGTCAGATATACAAGTGCAGTACAGTGAACTTCTCTGTATTCTCCTTTCTCTGCATATCTGCAAGGACTCGGGTCAGAGCACAGGGTCAGGCATGACATGTCACCTCTGGAGCGGTTAAGGTTCCCAACAGCGGCAGTTCGGCAGCGCTGGGATTTGAGCCCATGGCACGCTGATCAATAGACCAGACCAGTAATTGTTGAGTTTTACTTACCTGACTCTTTTGATCAATAATTCTAGACAAATTAGCACACTGTCCTTACAAGTTCTCACTATGGCTAACATGCTGTTGTTGTACCCAGGTAAGACATTTCTCAATAACCAAAGCTCTGTCTTTTTGATAAGCCAAAACTGCAAATCTTTAAATACATCTCACTCAAGTTTTTATTACAAACTTCTGAATGGAGTTATGAAATCACTAAAGTTTGGCATAAACACTATGTCTAAAGTTCTTCCTAATTAACGTCCTATACATTTTTATACTAGTGAGATTCAGCTTCCACCACTTTCCCATCTCTTACACTAACAAACTCTTACTCAAGACGCCTGGCTGTCTAACGCAAAAAAAAATGTTAATAATTAATTCTCAGAGCACGTCCCACCATTTCACTTCCACAATCACTCTCCATGTTATGCAAGTTTTCACGTTTGCAAGCACATATGTACCAAGAATGGGAAGGATCCAGAGCTATACATTCAGTAACAGCAGCAGTGATTAACGCGACTAAATTCTATGCAAATTATGTATGATGCACCGAAGTGACGAATCCAAATGACTGAATTCAAATGTTTACGCAGATCAATTCTATAGCGCACGTGTTCAAATGATGTTTTTGTTGTTCCTACATGCAATTAGTTCCTACTTACAGTTCAAGGTTCAGAAGAAGCAAGAAAAACATATAAACTACGTAGTTTCATCGTAACCTGTCATATACAACCTGACGTGAGTGAAGGTAGCTAGAGAAGTTTGATTTGTTAAACTTTGATTGAAGCTAGTGTAAATCCTAGCATGTATCAACCAATTTGCACATATAGAATTAGGTTATTTAAGCAAGTTTATATATATATCCATTCATCCATCCATTATCTATACCGCTTTATCCGTCTGGGTCGCGGGGAAGCTGGAGCCAATCCCAGCATGTTCGGGC
>JAQQZR010000018.1:10233404-10245101 GCA_030068235.1 Notoglanidium macrostoma | reverse complement strand
CCACACTACGGCATCCTGCCTGCACACGGTCCCGCCCCCTCGCTTCTCCTCCGCCTCGTTCCTGTTAATATCCCCCATGCACACCCAGGCCCCGCCCCCCGGCCCCCCGCCCCCCCCCCCCCCCCCCCCCCCCATGAGGCAAATAAAAAAATGTAGAAAAGAAGAGAGGATCTTTTCTTTTAAACATACAGAAATACATTTTGTCTGAGAAACTTAATATTAGTTGTACAATGGTAGTTTATATGGGTAGACCTAGCGTTCACTAGATTACTGGCGAAGTTTTAATCAGAAATCACATTTAAGGGATACACTAAACTGTGGAGGATTCATCTGTAGGTGCTCTTTCTAACACGGGGCATCAGTAAATCCGGGTCTACGCTGTAAAGCTAGTTACTTAAGCAGTCTCATTAATAATGCACGGTTAAATTGGGTATATATTGAAATGTAGATGTAAATATTAAAGGCGCAGGCTCACCCTTCCTGGAACACAATACGCTGTTTTTATTTTAAAAAGCATGTCACCGCTACCTGTTAACTCCGTCTACAGCAAAACCTCCACATATTCACTGTTAGTGATCCGTTCAAAACCCATCCCGAACATTTTTTCTTTCACGCGTCATATGTGGAAGGTTTGAATAAAACATGCCTCCTCTGTTCTTCCCTTTGCAGCTGCCCACGAGACGGCCGAGGCCGGTTTGGGTCCGTTATACAGAATGACCATACGAAACCCGAATGGATCGGGCAAAAGAATTTAAAATATAGATGCTTCGACAAAATATCTTCAAGGATGAATCGTTGGTGCGGAGGATTGTGGGATTCTGAGGCAGCCCTTTAATGTATTTTACCCTGTGTTCAGATGTCTTCCTGCTTTAAAAAAAAAGAGCTGTCTTTTTATTGATTTATTATTGTGGAAAATAGTAAAAATAGTACACGTTGCATTTGCGCAGTGAAAGAGCTAAATGCTATCACGATTAATGCCATCCCTTTGCTGCGCCGTTATTTTGTGGTACGTTAAAAAGCCTATAGCAGCACAGCCAGTATCACGTACTGATCCATCAAGCTACGACTAGGAAATGTCTGGAACCAAAAATACAGCGCTGCTGAAAAATCCAGCTTGGTCTGACCATCTACCATCTGTCAAAACACAGGCCAAGCTGGGACGCTGGTAGAAAGGAAACAGTTTCTGAATTATTGCTACCATGCTACTTTGTAGAAGAGTTATTTTGAAGGAAATTTAACTCTAGTAAGGCAATTAGAAAATCTTGAACATTTACTGATTAGTTTAGTCAAGTAGCTGAAAAATTATTTACCATCTGGCAAACATGCTCCGTGTTTTGGCAGCAGGTAGCTGGTCAGCCCGAGCTGGATTTTCATGGTGGAGAAAAAAATGAACTGTATCACCATACTGATCCAGAAATCTCACTAAAAAATACATCCTTCTGGCCACTTTATCCTGCTATGACGTTGCGGATTGGAGGCACCTACGATACTGGTACAGGACAGAATCTATAAATCAATTTTTATGTGTCTGTTTCTAAAGTATTGCTGTTCGGTGATGGTTAACCAATGACCAAAACCAGTTTGATAAGAATAATAAAGAATTACCAATAATGTGAGCACTTTAAACCACACATACACATTTCAGAATCAACAAATGTGCTGCTGGGTCTACTCTAATTACATTAGATTACATACTGTATTAGTGTGTGTGTAGCTGATGGGAATCTCTTGGCTATCTCTCGCCCCCGATGCCTCTAATAGACATTTACCTTAATGGTAATTAACGCTAAGTGGCCTAAACAGGACTTTGGATTTTCTCTGACATACCATTAATACACTACGAACATCTTGCTGCTTACAGTCACAATTTCTCGTCATTGTTTCCATCGGCTCCTAAAGATCTCGAGGTCAGTGTGGCATGTGGAACGTCACATAGGATTACAAAGTCAACATAGCAGCAGGAAGAATTCATGGAAACGGTGTGTTTCATTCTTTCCGTGTCCCTGGCGTTATGCTTTCTGCTCTTGGATGAATAGTCTGAGAAAAGAATGAGGAGTTTTCAAGAAAGCAGTCAGCACCAACAGTTCTGTCACAGTGAACGATCCAGAGAAAATTAGAGACAGGAATGGATGGACAGAAAGGATGAAAAGACAGGCAGGAGAGAGAAATTGGCAAAAAGGTAACAAAAAACAGGAGTATAATGAGTGAGCAGCATGCAGGTGTGTGTATGAAGTGTAAGGAGTGTGTATGTGTGTGGGGGGGGTCTGGGTGTTGTAACAGGGAGGAATATCAGTATGCGTAGGGACAGGTCTCATTTGTAAGCTAGCTCTTGCGGAAAAATAATACACACCCCGGCTGGACATCAATCCTCACTGAAATCAATCCCATCAATCCCCTTGAAATGCACCTGTACGAAACCATGCTAGCTTCCCTCCCTGCACTGGGGGAAGGCCAGTCTACCGCAATTAGCCTCTGAACTTCAGGAGAAGGAGTGATTTGTCTGGCGAAGATCAAAGAGAACAAACCAAGCATGTGTTTGAGCCCAGCGGATATTCATCAGCATCCTGATGCAATCGCACATAACCACGCGTATGCTTACGTGTTACAGTCAGGGGTTAGCGTCAGGAAATGAGCATCATCTCTGGAAGTTTCTGTAATCAAAAAACTTCATTTTCTGAGGATTTGATGAAATGTAGACATGAAAATATCAACGCTGTCATATGATATGTATTTAATACCGAAATCAAATAGGCGTACTTTTATCGACTCAAATATAGAAAAAGAATGAAATTTGATCACTTTATTGACAAACCCTTTTATGGTAATGTACAATTCCTACATGCGTAATTACCCACGTAGTACTTCCTGTTTCCAATGTCAAAATTTCTGTAAATTCCATATAAATGTATACTGCCATTATATATAACATACGTAAACATCACAGTCTATTATGAAACCATATAATTCTGATTAGCCATGAACTTCAAATTTTTTTTGGGCTGTTTTGAGCCTTATCGTATTCTTATATCATGTACTTGTTCATTTCGGATCATAACGATTAAGTCTGCTCATAATCACAAGAACTTCATTATCTAGAATCCAACACCATTCTGCTCAATTGATAAACGACAACAAATTTCTTTTTATCATTAAACAAATTGTCGTATCCTTTTTATATACATTGTTGCTTCTTCACAGACCATTTGCTCCTTTTGAAAAAGATTTTTTATTGCTTCATTTAATTGGTAACAAATAGACGTTTGTCTAACACACTGTAAATATTACGATATTCACTATATCAGATGTTAATATCAGTAAATAGTAACACTAGTACCAATAGTGACCATTAATATGTTTTACAAAAAATATGACCAACCTGTGTTACTTAGTGAAAAATTATCTCTCTTACACACCTTCGGTAACCGGGTTTACCCTGGACATGTTTCAGGGAGGTGGGATGAAACCAGACAACACAGACGTGACGAGAACCTGCACAGAAGCTACACACAGATAGGAACCCGGGTTTCAAACTCGGGACCCTGGTGATGTGAGCCTGCAACACTACCCGCTGTGCCATCAGTGAAGAATAATGAGAAGTGCAATTTACTAATGAAATAAAAACAGTTGGTAGTGGTGGCAGATTTTTGGACCCCATTTATGTATTTTCCTCCTCATTTTTCTACTCAATAAAATGCCCACATCCCTTTAAACAAGAACAGTTTCACTGCCTAAAGGTTAACATCTCATCAGTATCAGCACAACTGATCAATTAACTAACAACAAAAAAAAGACAAACCACTGGCCCCAGCAGCATAGTTTAGCTGTTCTGAATACTGTACAGCTGAGCTGCATATTCACCAGAGATCACTTAAGAGGTATTTGTCAGAGTGGAATATACTCACACTGTTTATATGCACCAAGATACTTTTCTAAGGCATTTAGCAGCGTCACACGCCCACTGAGAAACATTTGCAAAGCACTTAACAGCGTTAAACACTCGCCTCATGTTTGCCCTTCATCCTGCAGATTCGGATGTCATTCTTATTGGATTCCCACGTTCGCTTCTGTAGAAGTGAAAGAAAGAGAATGATTCTTTCACATATTCACACTGCAGAAGACAAACACACACACACACACACACACATGTTAATGAGTCAGAAAGCATGTGTGTGTGAGGAAAAAGGACTTACCTTGCTGTAGAACATCTCATCCCCTGTTACATGGTCCAGTTCCACACGGTAAAGGTCATCTCTGAAACACACACACACTGTTCATCAGAAACAGTGCATAGAAGTCTCACTTCTTCTAAGAACCGCAATGGCATGCCTTTTATTAGCAAAAAACAGAAAAAGGTTGAAAACCATGAATCACTGGGGTAGTTGTATATCACTAGACAAAAAAATATCATATTATGACACTAGAAGACATTTTCATGATACATGCTATGTATCACATTTATGTTTATACTATAGCTATTATTATTGTTGTTGTTGTTGTTGTTATGAGTAGCATTTGTTAAACTATTTTTACCTTAATAATTTATATATCACTTTTGATTTTAAGCCCACATGCACATTCCATACACACACATAAATGTCTGATAAAGCACTTCAATCTACAATAATCCCCCGTGTGCTGCCAAAACTGACCCATTAAGGCACGGACTCCACACACCACTGAAGGTGTGCTGTGGTACGTATCTGCCATCCAGTTGTGATTTGGGGCCACTATGGATTAGATTTGTTCGTCCAGCACATCTCACAGATGCTCAATCAGATTGAGATCTGAGGAATTTGGAGGCCACGTCAACACCTTAAACTCTTTGTTCATGTTCCTCAAACCATTCCTGAACAATTTCTGCAGTGTGGCAGAGTGCATTATCCTGCTGAAAAAGGCCACTGCCATTACAGAAAGCCATTGCCATGAATGGGTGTTCTTGGTCTGTAACAATGTTTAGATAGGTGGTATGTTTCAAAGTAGCATCAACATGAATGCCAGGACCCAAGGTTTCCCATCAGAACATTGCCCAGAGCATCAAACTGCCCTTGGCGACTTGCCTTTTTCCTGGTGCCTCCTGGTGCCATCTCTTTTCCAGGCCACGCACCCGGCTATCCACATGATGAAAAAGAAAGCGTGATTCGTCAGACCACACCGCCTTCTTCCATTGCTCCTTGGTCCAGTTTGGATGCATTGTAGGTGCTTTCAGAGGTGGATAGGGGTCACTCTGACAGCCTGCGGCTAAACAGCCCCATATGCAGCAAGCACAGTGTATTCTGACACCTTTCTATCACAGCCAGCATTAGCTTTTTCAGCAGTTTGTGTTACAGTAGCTCTCCTGTGGGATCGGACCAGACGGGCTAGCCTTCGCTCCCTACATCAATAAGCTTCGGGCACCTATGACCCTGTCCATGGTTTACCAGTTGTCCTTCCTTGGAGAACTTTTGATAGGTCCTAACCACTGCATATCAGGAACACCTCACAAGACCTGCTGTTTTGGAGATGCTCTGACCCAATTGTCTAGCCATCACAATTGTCAGTCACTCAGATTCTTACACTTGCCCATTTTTCCTGCTTCCAACACAATAACTTTGAGAATTGACTGTTCACTTACTGCGCAATATCCTACTACTTGACAGGTGTCATTGTAACGAGATAATCAATGTTATTCCCTGTCACATATTTACGGCTGATCAGTGTATATATTGATGCCCAGTCAGCTACTTTTGACTGTGAGTAACAATGGAGACTGACATTGTACTGACAAGAGACTGACAAGTACTAATGATACCCGCATATCTCCTGGCCCTAACGCATACACATCCTTACCCAAAACATGGTGTGACCAGGAAACAATCTACAATGCACTCACTTATACTCCAAGGTACAGGAGACCACTGCTTTAACTTAATAAAGCAGTCCAATGTTTTATGCATTAGTTATGAGTCTAGAAGGAAAGTGAATATTTTAAGTGACATTTTGGATACGACATAAAGTTAATGACATCAATACACAGCATTAAGAAAATCTATCCATTATCCCTGCGACATCTTAAAAGGCTGAATTTAAAAACATAAGAACAGACTCTTTACTATGCTGTGGAACTGTGGGACCAATTATAACAGCTAGACCATTACCACAGAGCATTTACAGTTCCCAGTGTCAAACATGTCCTAAAAAGCTAATGAAATTGCTAAAACAGACTAGATATGATATACTCCCTCTTGGGATCGTTGCGAATAAATGTGGACTACTGAAGGAGTCATGAAATTGGCTCAATGTGCTCATTTTTAAAATCACAGTCTCATTTATGGCCAATATTCTGAGCATCAAAACCTGTTGAGGGAAAAGAGAAAAAAAAAAAAACTCCCATTTTCTGTCAAAGTGCTTTATGTAAGAAGCCATTTTCACAAAAGCCATTTTCAGAGTTACGCTAGCTGCTTGACTAGCCTTGCAGTTCGGTTTGCAATATTAACATGGCTTGGTGACCAACATGTCTTATTGTTACATATTTCACTTAACAGTTTCATTCTTTCATTACAGAACCTGTGTTAGTGTTTCAGACACTCCTATACTGTTCTGGCTATTCCATTAACACAGCTTCCCTGGCATTACATAAGGAATTATACGATGTTCAAGAAAAGTATGAAACACATCAAAACAATATTATATTCTAAAGAATTCCTGATGCACACTCTTGGCAACCTTCTCAATCCAGGAAGCTTTTCTTACAACTTCCCAAATAGACCAGACCTAATGTTCAAAATGAAAACTACATCCTTAGGACAACTGTTCAGTTTTAAGTACAACCTTGGTCCAACATCTTTCTCTGTTTTGCTAACTACAGTTATCCTAGATTCAGTCAGACATTCATTCACAACTTGGCATAGCCAGTGCACCTACATGCAAGTTTTATGGAGATGGGGAAAGAAGAGGAGACAGTAAGCTGATAATAAACTGAGCTCAGGATCAAACTGGGGAACTGTAGTTGTGAAGCTACCTACTATACCACCATGACACCCAGTTATCCTTGATCATACACAGAATGTGGGAGGCTGCATTCTAGCTTAAATGATGTCCAATTTAGAAGGCAGAACTCTTTTGGCCAAATTTGAAAAGATCCTCTCATGTATCATTCTCAGTAAGATAAACCCCATAATTCTGTTCGGATGATAGACAGTTGCATAAAGAGGCATCGATTTGGGTTGCATTTGCAGATGGAAGTCAGCTGTCATCTAAGGTAGACTAAATTTAAATTCATCTAGAGTGTCTATCCCACTTTGAAAGACATAACTGACAGAACTGTCACTGTGGCTGATGAAAATATCTTACTTGCCTGTCATGCGGCAATAATAATAATAATAATAATAATAATAATAATAGTAGTATTAGTAGGAAACACTTTCTTTTACACTCCCCTAATTACCTGGTAAATATATGCTAAATTGTAGTACATTATTGCATAACTACCACAGGTAAGAAGGAAAGTACAGCCAAAATACTAAGAAAAAGCTCCAATATTACACTAACACTAGCCCTAACCCATTAGGGGACTGTAAAAGAAATGGTTTCCATCATTTATCCAGTAAATATATAGTAAATTATAGTATATTATTGGGTAATTACCATAGGTATTAATTAGGTAGGTAAATACAGAGAAAGTACAGCTGAAATATTAGTGGAGATTTTTCTTAGTATTCAAGCTGTAGTTTCTCTGTATTTATCTATCTACTTATTACCTGTGGTAATTACCCAACAATATCCTATAATTTACAATATATTTACCAGATAAATGATTAGTAATTAGAGGATCTTTGGATGATGTTCTTTACTGTTTTGATTAGCAGCCATAATTAAGTTTCCAAGTGTCCAACCAATGTACATACTTAATAATCAATAAATGTGACATTCGAGCTAGCTAATTAGCCGTGCTGTTCAGCTCACTCTTCAGGTAGCATGAGAAGTCAGGAAGGATTTGCAAGTAAACAACTCCTTGAAGTTATGATGCATGACACTGATGAGTGTCCCAAAAGACATAACTGCCAAGGTTCCGTTGTTACCTAATCAGACAGGTACAGACTATGATTACTAACATGGCTGTCTTCAGAGACAAAGACAACAAGGTTGATGTTTTGGTCAGGGAGAATCACACCATGATGTTATAGATTGTAAGTTTTATTATTTTACAACCACAATGCCTGATTCAATGTAGATCTAATATGCTGTTCATGGGATGCATTTTTTTGTCCTTTCATGGAAGAACTTTCATCTGTCATACATCTCTTATAGTGGTATCATGTCTTACATATGTGCAACTCTGACTTTTGACTAAAGTGCATTTTCTTTCAGGATACAAGCTCGAGTGAGAAGCGGTATTATAAGTCCAGATCCACTATCTGACAGTTTAATGTAGCAACATGTCATGCTGAAGACTACTGTATTTCTGGCTATTTTTTGTAATTTCTCTAAAAAAAAAAAACTATGAAATGGCTATTCAAGGCAAATATTAAATACGTAAGTGCTTTGTCAGCTTGTCCTTCAAACCATGGGAGGTTTTCTCCACAACAAATTAACTTTGGCATTTTTTTTACTAATTCAACAACATGAAAGCATGCAAATAGCCCTCATCCCATGTATACATTACAGTTTTATGATCTTGATTTAGTATCTCTTGGCTTGAGTTAATCATGTGAACAATTACCTATAGGCATAAAAAATACAATGCTAAATAACTGGATGTGCTGGATCAAGTGCTATTTTATAAGCGATATTGTTAAATGAATCCAAAATGCTTAATGTTATAATTATATATAATCATCAATACACTAAACTCCTGTTAGGTGGTTTTTTCAGCTTCTGGTTCATATATGTACATCTTCTTGTTTATATATCATTGTATTAGTCTTTTTGAGTTTTCATTTTTAAATTGTCTATTGCTTTTATTCTACATCATATTACATTTGACAGCAAAAAAAATGTTATTTGCTTTTTCGATTTTTTGTGGGGGCAAACGGCAGGTGCTTGTGTTTAAAGGCAGCGGTCTAGACGTTTTTCAAAAACACCATCTCAGACTTAAGAAAAATCTGACAACCTCGGAGATGCAAGGTAAACACTGGAGATTTGCATAATCTGAATAGGGAACTCGGGAAATTGACTTTTTGTGTCTCTGAAAAAGAGTAACTTTCCTTGTGAAAAATACTGACGCAACTTTTGGACTTAAGTTGCCAACTTTGAATATGGCCCTATAGTATTACAGTGTTGGTTATGACTAATATAGCTGCGCTGTTCTTCCCGGAATTCATGAGGCTCCCAGCCTTGCGCATATTCCGTCCTAAGACCTCACACTTTCTGGAAGGTGTTAACCGGTTTCCGCCAGCTTTCCTGCCACCTCTAATCCTGCAACCCGAGTTGTAGTGTTTCTGCTGTCAGTAAGTAGACAAGAAGAGAGTGTTTTAGGAGAGTCGAGGGCAGGGGGCAAAGGCTGGCTTCCTAACCTTCCTTTCTAAAGGGTTTACCCTTCAGGCCCTGGTCTAAGCGGGAGCACATGTGAACTCTCCAGAGAGCTTAAAACCTCCTGTCAGCACTGGCTTTGAAGTGAATGTGGTGTATTTCTGACACTGCTTAAGACACCCGTTGGACAGAGTGCACACACACATACATAAATATAACCACACACACACACACACACACACACACACACACACACACACACACACACACACACACACGCACACTCACATAGTAAAAGGAATAAAAAGCAGATGGGAAAAAATGACTCTCCGAGTGGATAATACCTCCTTTACATTATTGGATCCGGCGCTTATCACAGAAGTGCTTTTAGAGATCTCAAGTTGTAATGAAATTGTTCCACTGTGTAATTTTTCATTTCCATTTCAGACGGACTAGGACACCTGTCACTGCTGTTTAAATGAAAATCCTGTCTAGAATAAAATACTCACATATATAAGATACTGGTGTAACATTAATAAGTCTGACATTTTCAAAGCAGCTAACGTACATTTAGGGAAGAGGTTTACATCCTCATGCAATTTATAATTTGGCAGTGAAAAAATGGCATCAATCCAATATCGGACAACCTGTGTGTGAAATAAGGTGAAGTACGCCGATAAAGTAAATCTAAGAGGTGATTTTTACATACAAAGATAGCTCGAGAGATACCCATACTCACCTACTTACCTACAGACACACGGTGTACAACAGAACAAATACAAATACAAATCAGGGGATAAAGATAGCAACAAATTAGGACAAAAACACATCACGGGTTCATGCAGCTTTCCGAAAGCGATACTGAAGCGTTTTCCCCAAGCACTTTCAATGCGCATAATCGCACTCTCCCATTCGCTCAATATACGATACACGGTTTTAATGAAAATGAATTCAACCTGGTCTGTGCTTAAGTGAATAAGGCTGTGTAAGCTTTGTGTGTTTATTACTAATTTGAAGATTAGCTTGTGCATTAAGTTAACTTTCTGCTATCAGTTTTGGCATACATTTATCTGATTCTGATTTGTACCAAAATCCTTTTAGTAAAGTCTGTCCACTTGGCAGCCGTCTTGGCAACGCTCCCAGAAAGTTGTTATATATCCTGGTCAGTCATACAAGATCAGGCTTCAACCTATTTGAATACAGAGACCCATATACCAAAAATGTACCAACAAGATAATATTACAAATGGTTAAATTTGGACAAAATAGTATAAATTATGTTTCATTATAAATGATACATGCATGTTTCACCACTGAAAAAAGTTAAGCACCCTGTATCTGTGCACATGTCAGTGCAGGAATCTGACAGGCTGACCATTTTAGGATAACGTCATTACCAAAAAGGCTGTTGGTTCTTTGTGCTGAGGGATGGGAATTACACAATTCATATTTTAAGCAGTTACTAAAAGAATATGAATAACAGTTTCTGAGCAGATAAAAATGCTCCTAGCTAGCTATCTGATTTTATGCTAGCTGGTAGTTTGAGATTTGTGTTATTACACTTCATGCATTAAAGTGTTTTAATACCTTCGTAGGCTAGTGGGCAGAAATGATAAATGATACAGGGCAAGACGATAAATGATAAATGACAATATTACATTTGGTCAGTGGGCAGCCGCTTTTAGCCAAACTGAGAATTGAGCTGAGCAGTTGAGGGTCAAGCGGTTGCTCAAGGGCCAAGCATTGGTCCTCAGGTAGTCCTTTGATTTAAACTTGCTCAGAAAAATAACCACTGAGACACCACTGGCTAATGTTAGTAAGCATTTAATTTTATTAGATAGTCATAGAAGGCAACAGACACTTGCTAATATGCTTGACATCCTGCGCTCAGACTACAGGCTTTCACTGCTTCTACTTATATTGAAAATCAGGAACTCTGCAGGTTTTTTTGCAATTTATTCTACCTACTAGCTGGTTCTGCCTTGTTGCATGACAGCTGCCAACCAGGAAGGTGTAAGCTGATATGAAGCTACCACATTTTAGCTACTGCTCCTGCATTATGACTACTGACCAGCCTTGTAGGAGATTGTCCTTTTCATTATACATGAGCTAATTCTGACTGACTTGGAGAGAGGCTTACTAAACCTCCTGCCCAGACAGCAGAGTCAGTTACAGTGGGGCAAAAAAGTATTTAGTCAGCCACCAATTGTGCAAGTTCTCCCACTTAAAAAGATAAGAGAGGCCTGTAATT
>JAQQZR010000018.1:10204748-10224157 GCA_030068235.1 Notoglanidium macrostoma | reverse complement strand
CTCGCATTCACACCTATGAGCAATTTAGAGTAGCCAGTTGACCTAATCTGCATGTCTTTGGACTGTGGGAGGAAACCCACGCATGCACGAGGAGAGCATGCAAACTCCGCACAGAAAGGCACCCTGGGTGACCCTTCTTGCTGTGAGGCGACAGTGCTAACCCCCACACCACTATAGACAGTTCATAAAAACTGTTTTAAGCTGCAGTACAGTCTGCACTGTTAAAAATGCTGGCCTAAAGTTAGCAAGCATGCTAGCAAACATGACTTTAAGGATAGCTATCTTTTGAGCTAGCAAATACCTACTGCTGGAGACATAATGTTAGCTACGTTAACTAGCAAGCTGACTAATTATTAGCACAATTCTGTGTTTAGATAACTTATGTTTCTAAACTATTACAATGTAATTAAATGTTAGTAAACAAATGAATATTGGCTTTAATGATCGTTATCATTTCAATTAGCTAGCTTAAGCTTTAATAAAAGTAGCTTTATTTAGCTTTTTAACTAGCAATAGCAAATACATACTGCTGGAGACATAACGTTAGCTAAGCTAACCAGCAAACCGACAACTATTGACTCAAAGATGTGTTTAGTTAGCTTAATGTTATAGTGTAATTAACACCAATATTGTACATGTGCTGATAGTAATGGTGAGATGACTGGCAAAGGTTGCTGTTTGCTGAACAAATGTTCTGTTTGTTGGTATTTAAGTGTACAAATGGCTCTGCTGTGTAACCGCTGCTATTTTCAGCCTGATGCTAGACATGTAATGTGTGAGCTGTTTTCTGTTTGGATTTCAAATGTGAGAAAATAAGACTGGATTTCCAACGCCTCTACGACCTGAAGTACAAAGAACAAAATAAGTCTGCAACACCACAAACCTGCTGGTTTAAAATCTGTTAGCCTTGTGATCAGATACAGCTTTACAAACTGAAATAAGCTGATTATTATTTGCTGGTGGAGAAGATTATAGGTATGGAGGATACACCCACGTGATGATGCGTTCAAGCTCCTCTGTTGTATACGATGTTGCAGTTTGCTAATGCGCTGCGTGTATCTCAGTGATTTCATACTGCTCATGTTACTCCTCAGCAGTGCAATCCATATTAGCCAGCGTTCCATTTTTTTTTTTTTTTAACAGCAGCCAATGCAATTATGAGTGTTCCATAGAGATAAAACACAGAATAATGTAATTAAGGGATCCCTTCGGGGGTGGTCGAGCGACGGAGAAAGAGAGACACGACAGTGAGAATTTGAGACCAGGAGATCACCTGATGCATTCGGTAACGATTTCCAAAATTAATAGCAACCCTACTAGGCTATGCTTCATAATTTACTTACAGTTTTATAAGACACAGAGGGGAGAATATGAGATTCACAGCCTTCTCATACGATGAGTGTGTAATTACAGAGAAAAAGCAGAAGAGAGAAACATGGAGAGAAATCACCCTGGATACTCTGACAGCGTACGGACGTGTGCAAGAGGTAGACTGTGAGAAAGAAACGAGAGTAAGACAGAGAGAGAGAAAGACAGACAGTGCACCTTTATAGCCACAGACTAACAAAGGGACCATATAAAGAAAACAATGGAACCAGGAGACACATCAAGCTAAAAGACACTGTTAAATCTGTTAAAGAAGGCACAAGTTGCACACAAGCTTCTTCTTTTTATCTCTCTTTCTTCCTCTTCCTCTTCCTTCCCCTCCCTCCATCCATCTTGCTGCCACCCATTTACTGCTCTCTTGACTCCTTAGAATTAAGGGTCGGTCACGGCGATCTAAGGTCATGTTGGGTTTTTTGCTTCCTATTAGTGTACGCTTCAGAAATGAGACCCGTGTTTACATTCGGAGCTCTGAGAAGCAAAAGAAAGGATTTTAGATTAGTCAATGAAGTCGAATTAGTCCGTAAATTGTACCTTAATGTGCCAAGAAGGTGGACAGACACGAGGCTTTTGTAAGCAGCACCTAACCACCCACCTACCTTTGGCTCGTTAAACTAGCTTTAAGCCCAGAGAGATTTAGCTGTGAGAATGTCCCCCACACACTATCCAAGACAGACAATTGCTTAGAGACCACAGTTAGGACAATCACAGAAATGTCCCTGGGTTAAAGTCTTTCTGTCTTCTCTAAATCATGAAACTTGTTCCCCTGTGGCTGTCTGGAGGACACTAATAAGAGCCACAGCAAGAAGCCAAAATGCCACCATATTATAAGTGTTAAGAGTAAAACAGAGCTGAATGCAGCACTAACAGTCAGTCAGGGTTAAAGCAGGGATGGACAGTGTGCATACTGAATGTCATTTGTAATGTGGATTCAGTGGTAAAACATGTTGTGTGGTGACATGTAAACTGATTTTCAAGCTGACACTTACACCAGAGTTGATCTGTAGTTAGAAAATTCTTTGCAGTAGCCCAAGTCGACTTACACACACTCAGTCGGGAGTTCATACTGAACTTGTACGCATTGGTATTCATGCTCAGACCAAAAAAATATTCACGTGTTGGACATCAGAGGTGACAGCATTTTATCAGACATTAGAGGGCTCATCAAATGAACCAAAACAATAGCATTACTTTATGAACTTGTCAGCTCAAAATAGCAAATTAACACTGTGATGAAATAGTACACACCCTGTGTACACGTTACAATTTCCTGACTTTGATTTAGTAATGCCAAATTATAGGACGTGCTGGATCTTTTATAACTTGGCTGATGTATGGAAGCCATATTGATCTTTAGATTCATGTCTTAATGCTTGCGGACTTCCCATTCATCTATCATCTATTATCGCATTAGACATTTTTTATTTTTAAACTTTAAATTATCACCTGCTTTTATGTTACATAGTATTATATATTAAAAAAAAGGCTCTATTTGCTTCTTCAGTCTGCTCTGTCTATCCATCAAACGTTAAAAGACGGCGGTCTAGACACTAGTGAAAAGGTCTACCCAAGAAAAGTCTGGCAACCTCTGAGGCATGAACTACACGCGGGCGAGTTTAATCATCTGAATGGGGAGCACAGAAAATCAACTCAAGGAGTTGCATAACCTGACTCTCAATACGTATAACTTTTCCTGTATGAACACTGATGTACCTTTTGAACTTAAGTCACTCACTCTGAATGCTACCCTTTGTGATACCGTATACAGCGAATGCACAAAAATACACAAAATTCACTTAACACAGAGACAAAACTGTCTTTTGCACTGAATCTTAAACCAACAAACCACACCACCTGGGTCAGAAAAGCATGAATGGCAACATTCATGAAGCAACTAACCAGAACCCGACAGGAGCTCCGACACCCCGTTGGTCCACACACACGCCTGCTGCCTGGGCTGAGAGTCATTAGTGTATTCCTCACCTACTCCATCCAGACTGTTCCTTCTGAAAACATGCTCCAGATCTGAGCAGTGTGATAATAATGTCTTGTAAATCTCTCATGGATCTGTTTCTTTCTCTCTTTCCTTGTGTAATAAGGTGAGATTTAGTGCTGTGGGAAGAGCCGCACCTCTGACTATGAAAAGGAGATTGAGAGGGGGGTGGAGGGGCATTGGAGAAGAGGAAGAGAGGGGGTAGTGAGAAAGGAGAGATAACAGAGAATGTGGCTGAATTCGAGTAGGAGAAGAGGGGGATGGAGAGGTAAAAATGAACATGTGTATTGCTTTTTAATGAGAGAATACAGAATAGACAGAGAAACAGAAATGACACATAAAGAGAGATATGAAGAATTCACGACCTACTTGCAATTACACGTCCACATACATCTACCCGTTTCTCATCGCGTTCATCCCTCCATCTCTTTTTATTCCTCTTCCCAACTAAGCTGTATGGAAGCGTTATGTAGACACAGGAAGCATGGCTCTCTAATGAGCACACCACGACAGGTGTGTATCACACGCCCACAATCTGAAAGAGCATTCACACAGGAACAAAGCTGGCTGGGTATCCACATTCAACACTGCCAGGTGACACAACGCTCTGTGTGTGCAAATGAGGAAATATCAAGCAGAGAAATGGATGCCAAATATGCTCACACACACACACACACACACACACACACACACACACACACACAATAAATAATGTGTTATTGAAATTCTATGTGGCCCACTCATCATATGACTGATCATAAACTAATGGATGGATGGATCAATAGATTAATGCATGGGCAGATGGATGAATGGATGAAGGGATGGAAGGATGGATCCCTAGATAAATATACTGTATGAATATACTGTATGGATTAATACATGGATTGATGGACGGATCAGATGAAACAGAATATATGAATCATAAGAACAGAATATTTAATAGATGAATAAATATATGGGTTAATGGATTGAACACTGTATGGATAGATGGCAGGATGGATGGAGGAATAGATTATTGCATGAATGGATGAATGGATGAAATAGATTATTACATGGATGGATGGATGGATGGATGAGAGCATTGATGGATGGGTCAACAGATTAATAGAGAGATTAAAGTCTTCCTGAGTCAATAGCTGGATAGATGGACTAGAAGGATGGATAGAAAGATATATGCAGGGATGGATCAATGGATTGACAGTTTGCTGCAGAAAGAAAATAGGGCTGGGGAATAATATAATGCAATATCAATACCAAAATACACTCTACCTGCTGCTGCTTCTGCTTTTTTTTTTTTTATCAACCATTAATTATTATATATATCATGAAAATGTCTTCAAGTAACATTATTTTTGTAAGAAAAATGGGGATAAGTGAAAATTCCACAGAGATGCAACCACTGACCGCCAGCTCACACTGACCTTCTTGATCCTCCCGTTACATAAATTCAGCAAACCTTACCCATTTTCTTTATGGACACAGGTGCACAAACAGACAGTAAGTTAATGGAGTCTGTGTATGTTACGATAATATGTATGCAGAGACACTGTCAGATCCATAAATGGGCAGGTACGCCTGAGCAAAAACATGTTCTGCATACAGAGTTACACCACTCAGTATGAAAAAACAACAACAGATAAACAATCACAGGTAAGTACATTTATTCCTAATCAGTATGCTCTCGGTGTGTACACATTATCACCTTTAGCTTCTAATTGCTGCAATGACCCACATATGGCTCTGCATAACACTGACCTTCACAAACGGGCAAACACACACGCACACACACACACACACACACACACACACACACACACACACACACACACACACACACACACACACACACACAAAGACATCTATTTATTTGACTTAACAAAAACCTTTTATGAAGACATTTACATGTAAGTGAATATTTTAATTCTTCCTCTTATTATTATTATTATTATTATTAGTAGTAGTAGTGAGAATAGTAGCAGTATCTGTTCTAGTCATACACTGCTACCAATGCTTGTATCAGTACGTGCTCATTTAGGGCCTGTTTTCAGAAAATGCACTGGCAGCTTCTGTTTTCTATACAAATCCTTTCTATGAAGTTCAGTGTTGACAGCGCTCAGCGTCCTCGGCACAAGAATGCCTTCAGCATTCAAATTGTTTCCCCCGCTGCACTCGGGGCACTTTCAGTTGAAAATAGTTGAACTTTTGGAACACCGCCGAGCTCGCGACTTCTCTCTCACTGACCAATCAAAATCAAGAAGGAGGCGGGACATATAATAGCAACACTGTCAGCAATGGAAGAGGAGAAACTGATCCTGGCTGTCACTGCCAACCCAGTTATTTATGATCTAAAACTGAAAGGTTACCAAGACCAATATTTGAAATCGAGTCTGCAGCGTCTTCCGACATCTGATGGTGTTTAAACCCTATCTTTAATAGAGAGCAGTATCAGACAACGTGCTCATTAAACATGAGCTCAAAGCGAAAAATAGATTTGCGAGCGTAGAGCAGTGAACCGGGCGTGTTGGATATAAGAGCACTTCAGTTCTACAAACAGTAAGCACTGTGCAAAAAATAATAATAAAAAATCCCTTGACTTGTGTATTTTCTTGCTCTAACACCTCCTCTCTAGTGAGCTTTAGCTTGATAGCATTCCCTGATAGACCCTGGTAAACCCTGACCTATTGAACTAGCATGAAGATAGTTTCTAATGGAGATTTCCAAGTATTTCAATAAATCTTTCTTTGTAAGGATGTCTCTTAAATGCTGTAAATGTTAAATGTAAATGACACTTAATTTTCCCTCATTTAAAGCAGGGTTTACATTTGCACAAGACTCAAGGTTCAAATCTTCCATTAAACATACCATTTAAATGCCGTAACATAAACCTAAAACATTAAACATTAAACATAAAACTCAGCTCATTGCTAGCATCATGTGGCAGCAGTCAAAAGAAAGAAAGCTCAATTAAATGTTCAGTGATAGTCCAGTTCGAGTAATGCTCAGTAGGCATCTGTATTGATATGTACTTCTACTTGTACGTGGTCTGAAAAATAGTATAGATGCATCCCTGATCAGAGACTCTTGGGAAACATATAAGGCTTTTTCCATATTTATTTTTCATATCTATCTTATCTTATCTATCTTAACAACATGTATGACGCAAGTACAAGACGCAACCATCATTAGTGAAGTACTACATAAACATGCCTTTATATGTTTGTCTAACCTATAAATTGTGGTCATCTTTAAACATCCCACATGACACTTTAACGACGTGTTACCGCGCTAATTAACGGAGCAGTACAGCAGTCCTTTTTATTTGACAAGTTGGTTTGTCATGCATGCGCATAATTTAAACTGAATCCACTTAACATTTTGAAGTTGCTGAGTTTATGAGGTTGTGAGTTTAAATCCCGGGACTGCCTCTGGCGCCTTACCGTTATGTCGCTCTGGATAAAAAAATTCAATGAATAAATGTATTAACAGCGAAAAGAATAATAGAAATATATATAAGATGTATAGCAAAAGTTTTTGTACAAGGTATTTCATGGAAGTAAACAATTTTGCGAAAATATATAGAGAAATTAATGTCACTTTTTCAGATCACACAGGAATAAAAAAAAATAAAAAAAACAACGGACTGAAGTCTGAGAGACAGGAAGCGTGTTTTGGATAGATAATAAATCACACATTCTTTTCCAGACAGATTTACTGCTTTTGTGATACACTCAGACAATCAAACCCAGATGTCACTGCAGAACCCGCGGCGTCGCTTCTTATCAAGGCTACTGTGAAGATGTTCTCTAATGCTGACTGTTTGAAGCCTCTGTAAACAAAGATCAGCAATGACTCTGATGGCTACAGAAGAAATGACCATCACTGTGGTAAACAAATGACTCCGACTGCTCCCAGTTTGCTCTCACAAAGTTTGTAAGGCTTTTAGGCTAAAGCTCATCAACGAGAGCTCAGTGACATATCGGCATGATAGAGACCACACGTTGGCTAGTTCAGTAACGTACACTAATTAGGCACCCTTCTCTCTTCCTGTGTGGCTTACTAGAGTCCATTGATTGAATATTCTCATTAGGCAATTTATTGACGAGATAGAGAGGGTGAGCGTCGGCTAGCTGTGCAGTAGGCTCAAATGAAGCTAGTGTCCTCAAAGTTTTTAACTTTGATCTTCACTAAAGTATTCCACCCCCGCCAATTGCACTGAACAGAATATCACTAATTGAGAGAAAGAGAGATAGAGAGTGAGAGACAGAGAGGCTGAAAGAGAGACGAAAGAAATTCAAATTAGTAATTCATTTTAAAGTGCTCTGGGGGATTCGCTCATTTCCAAAGTAGCAGCACGTAGGAATAATTGGTGCTTTTCACAAGTGTCTTACGTGGTCACTATACCACAATTATGACTGGTCTCTGGTCATAACACATTGACAGTAGCTCAGTAGATAATTAATGCTCGCAAAGTCCAATTTGACAATTTCTGACTGGGCAAATTCAGTAAGTTGAAAATGTAGTTAACTAAGTTACTAAATAAGACAGTGACTCAATAAAAACTGATTTAAAAAGGAAAAGTGGCGCTTGTGGTGGTTCCAGAGCTTAACCTGGGAACACCGGGAAGAATACACCACCCTGAACAAAGCGCAAGTCTATCACAAGACACCATGCACACATACATATTCACACACTGATTCACAACTAAGGGAAATATAGAGTTACCCGTCTACCTACTGGCGGTAGAACCTGGAGGAAACCAATGGGAAAACATGCAAAACTCTGAACAGGCAGCTCAGGATTGACCTGGAGGCCCTGGAGCTGTGAGGTAGTGACGCTGACTTCAAGTTAACTTTATTTGTATAGCGCTTTTTACAACCGAACTAAACACAAAGCAGTATCGCAGAGATCGGGATGTAATTTTCGATCCAGAATGACAAAGCCCGGAGAGAGAATGGCGAGGAAAAACTCCCTGAAACGACATGAGAAAGAAATCTTCAGAGAAAACGAAGGGAAGCCATCCTCTTCTGCGTGACAACAGATAGTGAGATTTAAATCAATACTATTGTGCAGCTGTACACTATACTGTGAGCTGAAAGGATGTTCAGTGTGAGCATGTTGTTCATAAGTGTTCTGGGATGAGCACAGGACAGTGTTTATGATTTTAGCAGCAGTTCTTCACTACAAGTCTACAGTAGTAATCTCCATATGAGAATATGCACTGAAACATGAGCAACATCTTAAAGATACAGATTTTATGTAAATCAGGCTAAAGATCCAGGACTCACAGAGGAACAGAGAAGCTATCAGAGTGGTTGAGCGCAATCACATACTTTTGCTACACTCACATCCATGACTAACGTGTGTGAAGTGAAGTGAAGAGACATGGAGAATAGTTCAGTGGAGTGAAAAACAAAAGATAAGGACTGAAATGAAATAAGTACAACCCCAATTCCAAAAAAGTTGGGACGTTGTGCAAATAGAAAATAAAAACAGAATGCAATGGTATGGAAATCTCATAAACCCACATTTTATTCACAACGGAACATAGAAAACATATCCAAGGTTGAAAGTGAGACATTTTGCTATTTCATGAAAAATATTGGCTCATTTTGAGTTTCATCACAGCTACACGTCTCAAAAAAGTTGGGACGGGGGCAATAAGAGGCTGGAAAAGTTAGTGGTGCAAAAAAGCAACAGCTGGAGGAACAATTTGTAACTAATTAGGTCAATTGGCAACAGGTCAGTAACATGATCGGATATAAAAAGAGCATCCTAAGAATTGCAGTGTCTCTCTGGAGTAAAGAGGCAGATCACAATTCCCCCACAAATAGTAGAGCAATTTCAGAAAAAGTTCCTCAGCATAAAATTCCAAAGAGGTTGTATATTTCATCATCTACAGTACATAATATAATCAAAAGATTCCGAGAATCTGCGGCGCTTAGGTGGCACTGCATCACAAACAGGCCTGATATTGTGATGAACACCACTAAATGGGCTCAGGAATATTTCCAGAAAACATTATCCGTGAGCACAATTCACCATGCCATCCGCAGATGCCAGTTAAAACTCTATCATTCAATCCAGAAGCACAGACGTCTTCACCGGGCCAAAGCTCATTTAAAATGGACTGTGGCTAAGTGGAAAACTGTTCTGTGGTCAGACGAATCTGAATTTGAAGTTCTTTTCGGAAAACCAGCGACACCGTGTCATCCGGACTAAAGAGGAGAAGGACCACCCAGCGTGTTATCAGCGCGCATTTCAAAAGCCAGCATCTCTGATGGTACGGGGGTGCATTAGTACATATGGCATGGGCAGCTTGCATATCTGGAAAGGCATCATCAATGCTGAAAGGTATATCCAGGTTCTAGAGCAACATATAGTCCCATCGAGACGAAGTCTCATTCAGGGAAGACTGCATCTTCTAACATGACGATGCCAAACCACACACTGCATCAATTACAACGGCATGGCTTCATAGAAGAAGGGTACTGAATTGGTCTGGCAGCAGTCCAGATCTTTCACCCACTGCGAACTTTTGGCGCATGATATAATGAAAAAATACGACAGAAGACCTAGGACAGTCGAGCAATTAGAATCCTGTACCAGACAACAATGGGACAATGTTCCTCTCCCCAAATTCAAAAATTCCTCAGTCTCCAGACGTTTACAGACTGTTGTTAAAAGAAGAGGGGATGCCACAGAGTGGTAACCATGGCCTTGTCCCAACTTTTTTGAGACGTGTTGCTGCCATGACATTCAAAATGACCTTATTTTTTCCTTAAAATGATACATTTTCTCAGATACATTTGATATGTTTTCTGTGTTCCGTTATGAATAAAACATGGGTTTATGAGATTTCCTTATCATGGCGTTCTGTTTTTATTTACAATTCGCACAACTTTTACAACTTGTACATCTAAAGGTTTGATTTCCTGATGAAATATTTCATACAAGCTACTATTAGAGTAGCAAAACTAGCTAGAGTGTTATCTAAACTGTTATTCTGGACATTGAGAAAAGTGGCTATTTGAGTAGAACATAACTTTTGTCAACAATATTTTTTCACGACCAGTCTGAAAACCTCTACTTTTCATTGGGAATTCATTTACCTTTTAGCCTAATTTATATAAAAACCTGTATTTTTGAGATTTGTATTCTTGGTTCTGTTTGGGTTTTTTATTCTTTTGAAATTAAAACCTTAAACTGTTTCCATACGAGTTATACTGACCAATCTTCAATTCAATTCAATTCAAAATTATTTATGTAGCTCTTTTAACATTGTCACAAAGGAGCTTTACAGAAATTATGCAAATTACATATATAAATTTTACATTTATAAATGTATCTCCTACTCCTAGCAAATTCAATTTTACCACTGGCAAATTTAAAACAAAGCAAAAAAGTTTTTTTGTTAAGTGAGAAGTGTATAATTCAAATATATTAAATTCATATACATACATATTCATACATTTGTCAGCGTGTAAGCTCCGTAACTGAACTGCCTTTTCAAAGATTTCAGAATCCTGTGTGGAAAAAAAGTATGAACCAGTCTTAACCCACAACTGCTAGATTATATGCTTGGATTGTATTCCGCCTTACTTGCAAATCACTTTGGATAAAAGCATTTCCCTAATGTACGTAAATGCTTTATGCTGTTTATCCAGACAGTCATTTTCCCCGTACAACAGTTATAATCTACTACATGAAGGAAAACAGAAATGGCTCACTGCCATTTTTACAGGCTGGAGTGGGCCTGCTGGGCCAGATGGATCTCAGATGACGAGAAAAGGGTTACATCAGCTCGACGAGAGCAGTAGGGGTTTTAAAGCACAACAAAACAAAATTTTGTGATCTAGAGCACTCCGAACAGAAAATAGTGTTTTTCAATAGTCTCAGATACGGATCTGAAATCACCCTCAAAACAAAGCTTATCAGCACGTAAGGTCAGTACAAATGATTTATTACTGGCAGTGCTAAATGTGTAGCAAAGGCTCAATTAAAACCCAACAGTGGCTAGGGCACAGTGTAACAACTTCCCTTTCGTATCTGATCTGATCTGGCATCCAGACGTGATACGGTACAAAAAGAAAAACAGAAGATCAGATCAGTGTAAAGGCTTTGGCTGAGCGAAAGTACATCTGTAACTGAGTTTGCTGAAGCTGTACTGTGCTAACAGTGGCTGCTATCAGAATCACGTAGAGCTATTGACCTGTCCACTGTAGATGTGGTGGTCAAACACTTTTACAAGAGTGCTTTATGAGAAAAATGGCTGTCCAGAAAAGTGAGTCTGTCTCTATTAACAAAATAATAATACTCTGGCGCTATGCTGGCTAGCAATGCTGGAATTAGAATTTTGATGACAGGATGTTTGTTATGACCTTGAAGGTAATTTATCTGTATAGCTTAAGAGCTAAAGACTGGTGAAGCATTAATTCAAATTGCCTGGACTAAAAAAACATCATCAACAATTAGCTAATCGCTATTGTGCATGAAGCAGTGAAGAGCAGCTAGACGATATGTTTATTAGCTTGTTTATCTTTTATTAATCAATACAGAGATCAAGTTTGAAGAATCACACTGACTTCTTCGGTACCAACGGTTGGTATTTGTGATTAAAACTCTGTCTAAAAGTAGCAAGAAGTTGTCCTTATCTCAACTAGAACATCACTAGATTTAAAATATATCGTCTATTCTTCAGAAAAAGTAAGGTTGTAAGTGAAAAGACTAAATTAAAGGGTCCATTTCAGGAACACAGGAACTTTTTCAGGTACTTTGGAACTATATTTCCACTGGAGGAGCTATGGTGGCTCTGTCAGACTATGACTGGCAAAAGGGAACATTTTAGTGAGACTTTTTTTTTTTTTTTTGCATTATGTATATTCATCTAGCAGCATGACGGTAACAGCAAGTGGCAAAAAAAAGGCTTGAAGCATGAAATTTGTTTAGTGTTTGAGCTTTCTGTGAGCTCCGTGCAGTGAAGTGAAAACAGAACAGGATAGTTCTCTTTCAGAAGAATTTGAGAACCCTTTTATTCAACAACTAAATTGTGGAAGTATAGCTCTAGAGGGAAAAGGTGCGGGAGAGTTAAAGGGGGACAAAGGAATTGCAGTGCCTTGCATAAGTATTCACCCCCCTTGGGATTACACGCTATGTTATGACTCTATATAAAATAGCCCATAATATCGAAGAGGTTTGTAAGGGGATGTTGTAAAAGTAAAAGTTGAGACTGCATTAAGTGCTCATGCTCGTTATCAGAAGACACATAGTTAGGTAGATGCAGTCCACGTGTGTGAAATTAAAGTGTCACATGATCTCGATATAACTGCTTTACCACTTTTACCAGAGGTCTCTTTAAGAAAGAAAAAAGTTCCAAAGCTGGAGAATAAAGCACATAAGGGTTTGAAAATGAAGAATAAATATAAGGCACATATTGAAGGTAGAATGGCATGTAGTCTTCTTGCCTCTGCTCAGTGGTCTCATTAGGAATAACAAACAACAGGTTTCATGCAGAGACGAAAGCAAAGGGATGACGGATAAGAATAGCTGACTTTGACATTCATTGTTGGTGATCATCCTTCAGCAGCGGTGTTTCTATGTGAGTATACCACCAACGTGCTTAGCTTTTTAGGAAGGCAGGACAGCTGTGTGACTTTCTACTTGTGTTTCTTTCTGTCAGGACTTTTTGTACAGCAATGACAAAGCGACAAATGTTTAATTCTGGGCATTACGGACACATTTCTCACCTAATGCCCTTAACACAAATACAAATACAAAAGTGCCTGCGTGTGCATACGCATGAAACAGAGCAGTGTGTTGTGTGACTGCTCCAGGACTCTTCTCATATGCGCCTGCTCTAACCCCTGGAGTAAACAAAATGTGCGGGGGAAAAAAAAAAACTCCCGACAATCTCGACTGCGCAATCTCTACAAACATGAAATCTGACAATCGATACCGTGAAAGGCGACGTGTTTTGACAAGCCTTCAGTCTACACAGGTTCGCTCTGACTGAGTGTGTGTGTGTCTATGTGTTTGTGTGTGTGTGAGTGTGTATATGTGTGTGTGGAAGACAGAGAGAGAAAGAGGATTTGAGTGCAATATTTCGGCTGTCAGAAAGACATCATCCTCAGCCTTGCCATTTCGTTGTCTACTGCATCATTACAGATGCCTGTTCAGTATGAAATTCATTTCGGCGAGTAAAGACTGAACATAAATGAAGCCGTTTTGGCTTTAATGCCTGATTTCACACTAAGCAGCGATAACGTCAGAACTTTCACAGGACTAATACGGAGAGATGTTTTAAAAAGGTCGAAATGCAATACATGTGTACAGTAAATACACACACAGACACAAATACACCGTCCTTTCTTAACTCCCTGTTAATCTTCCCTATCTGTCTGGCATCAAAAAGCACCTGTGCGAACGTGATATTTAATTAATGAACTTCAGGGACGTGATTCACGCTAATAATTAATGAAGGAAAGCTAATTACCGTCCTCTGAGCCGGCGGGAGGAAGAGAAGAGAAGTCAAAACGGAGTCTAATCATGCGTTGTCCTCCTTAAGGGGCTGAAACTCTATAATTCAGATGACTTTTGAGAAAACATTTGCCTATATTCCAGTAGAGCAGAGTGGTCTGAGAGACCCGTAATGTTGCTCACTCCTCCCTCTACACTTGGGTGCTTGTTTACTGTGGCTTTTAAGATGTGCATACGGGAGCTGACATGTCATCTGGGAGCGAAGTAGAGGGAAGATGCTGTCAGGCTGGCAGAATGTACAGGCGCAGGAGATATTTTCACCGAAGAATAGCCAAGGAACTTTACTGTGGGTCCCAATGCATCACTAATTGATCAACTAGACTATCAATAAGATAATAGCTCTTCCGAGAGCACTTGAACATCAATACTGATGTACCCTTAGCACTCTTCCTGAGCACGTGCGCGTGTGTGTGTGTGTTTGTGTATTATATGTCTATCAAATGTGTCCTCTTTTGCTATGGTGGTACCCGTTGCTGTGATTGATCTACTGAAGGTTAGACTTCTTTATCTTGTAGGATTATCTCATAGCTAGGTTGACTGACTGCTTTGTGACTAGGGCTTGCAGTACTCTGGAGTACTAGTACCTACACTAATCCTCGTGTTTTATACTCTTTAGTTTAGTTTAGTGGCTTTTCTCTGTTGTGAGTATGTCTATATGGACTTGATCCTAAAAACAGTGACATTGGTGCACAATGAACTTTAATCACAGACGAATTAATATTAAATCAATGCTAGTCGGCTGCTCAGGTAAATCTTTTAAACAAATTAAGTCCTAAAACTAAAGAAGAATCCATGTTTTTAGTATTGCACCAATGTTCCTAATGTTCTCTGTAACACTATTGCAACTAAATTACTAAAACTCTGCAATTTATTCTAGAGTTCATCAGTGTATTTAGTATGCAAATCCATTTAACAAAGCGAATTCCGATACTAATAATAAGCCATGTTTTGAATCTTGAGCCAGTGTTCCTAACGTTCCCTAGAACACTATTCCAGAGCTTATGGTGATGAAAGTAAAACATCTTTCACCAGCCAAGCTCCGAGTGATCCTCAGGCATAACAGAAGGCCTGCCTCAGTAGAGCAAAGTGCTTGAGATGGGCTATTTCTTTAGGAGTTCAATGAGATATGATGAAACTAGGAATTTAGGAATTCCTTAGGAATTCCTCAAGGATTTAACAGGGTTCTTACCTTCCTATAAGGGTTCTTCTTGGAACTCTCTCTAAAAGAGAAACACTCATTTGTAAGCTTCTACATATAACCTTTAAGTATTCCCCAAGAGGGACACTCTTATTAGTGTACACTGTAGTAGCTTCTTAAACATCACAGCAAGCAAAATGTTGTCACCCCAGGCTTTGTAAACTGGACAAAACGCCAATGATGCCAGCCTAACCAATTAGGACAAAAAGACATCTCTAGTTCCTGTCAATCATGTTGCCAGTTAATTCAGAAAGCATTACGCACTCTCGTGGCTTTGGAGGCACCTTTTAAGAGATATGTGACTTTGAGTTTCCAAATAGCTAGCTTTAGGTAATTTCCACCAAAATCACTGACTATTAGATTTTCGATTGTTGTTCAAGACCAAGTCAAAATTGGAGCCCTATAAGCTCATGTACAACTCAAACCTCAGGTTATACATAAGTCAAAAAAAAAAAAAAAAAAATTATGAAAACTGCAACCCAAGTCAAACTAAGATCAGCATAACACTGGGCCACATAGCTAAGGTATAACATCTTTACATAAACTTTATATTGGTTCCTTGGTTTGTCCATAGCTCTACTGTTGTGTGCATGAGATCCTACAGGTGAGATTTATTTGTGGCACCAATGTGACACATATTCTTAACATTATTTAATATCTGGTCCAGCGATTCTTCTTTCTTGCTCTGTGATTACCGCTGTAAGGAAGACATTGGCCATAACCTGATAACAAACTTTAAATCAAGTTTTCCCTTTGAGACTCAAATGAGATAAATGTGCAAGCTTGTGTCATGGTGAAACTCTTTCCCCTCAGGTCACAATGGAAGCCCAGGGACTGTTAGTTCCTCTATGTGTCAAGCCTAATTTAATAAACCCAGAGAGAAAATGGGAAAAGGAAGAGAGAGAATGGGGGGTTGCAGAAGGATGGGATGCTTTACTCTGTCTTGGCTCTCTCAGGCATACACACACACACACACACACACACACACACACACACACACACACACACACACACACACACACACACAGTCCGTCTGTCATGGCCTAATGCTTGTTGATTTATGGATATGGCAAAGAGAGAGACTGCAGCATTGCTCTAATCCTCATAGCTCTGTTAGTATGGACTTACAGACTGGGCTGGCTATTGCTGAGGCTTACTGCAACACATCCAGGCAATAATCCAGCACCAACCAATCCAACATGAACGCTGTCACACTCGTTTGCCCCTAAATCATTTCACTGACTAACTCTTCAGAGCCCTGTTCTGCTACATGGTCTGGTGTACGTAAAAGAAAAAAACGGCTTCACAATATAAAATCACCAAAAGCCCCAAAAATGAGGATTACAGCAAAATATTCCTGTAGGATTCAGAAGCTTCATGCATTAAACTCTTGATATTTTCATACAAAACGAATCTAGATCGTTATTCTACAATAAAGTCATACAATAAAATCTAGACCATGAAACAAGTCTGAAAATGGGATAATAATAATAATAATAATAATAGCAATAATAATAAATGTTATTTATATAGAACTTATCTCAAAGCCAAGGTCATCAATGACAGAGAAGGGTGAAAGTGCTGTGAGAAAAAGAAAGATTTTAGCTGAGGCTGGAGATGGAAGTGTAATCTCAGAGATATAGAGGTAATAATGAGTTCTAAGTTTTGGGGCTGTTTTGACAATGACTGTCCTTCCCCTAAATCTGACAAAATGAGGTCCAGCACCAGAGGAAAATGGAATAGGATGTTCTAAAGAACCTAAGGCAATCAGATGTTTAGTGTACAATTTCACGTAGATTTCTAGCTTCCTCTGCAGGGCTGGTGGACTTACTCTCTACGACAGGGTGAGGACCCTGACAATACTGGACAGCCTCAGAGTACAGCCATTCCTTCACCAAATTGAGAAGGGCAGTTGAGATGGTGTTGGCACCTTACAAGGATGCCCCTTGGTCGGCTCCCGCTAGAACCGTATCAGGCGTGTCACAATGAACAGAGACCCTAGGACTAGCGAGAGAGCTTATATAGAAACCTGGACTGACTTTCTCAACCTGTTGAACCCCAACCAGGAAAATCAGAAATGCAAATGAATAAAAGAATACATGAACACACTACATCATAAGGAGTTTAAGGTTACATGCAATCCCAGGACTACCAGAAAGCCACTTTTGAGCTAGGTACTTAAAGGTAGAGTCAAGAAATTGTAGAGAAATGATGTGGACCTCCAACACTCTCTAACAACCAATCAGTATGAGGAGACATCTGTACTTGACAGTTAATCATGTTGCCAGTTAATTCAGAAAGCTCTAGCATTAGGCATTCCAGATGTGAGGATGTGACCTGAGAGGAGTCTGACGAACAAAATTACTGACTATTAGATTTTAGATTTTTGTTGAGCAGCCAACAAATCCAAAGCCAACAAAATCTGTAAACTGTTAACGAATAAATAATCGGTATGGACTTGTGTGAATTCCTACAAGTTCTTGACACAGTTGTTTGGACTGCTACAATAGTATTCTCCTAGAAGCTTCATATGTTCTCCAAGTATCAACAACTGGGCAATTGATTATTCATTTAGAAGTCTGTCTTAATCATTTGAGGTGATTGGGCCAATATATATTGCAGTTGTCAGGTCAAAGAATGAACACTTGTGTCCTACACTCCTTTGCATTTTCACAATGTGGATCCAAGATACGATCACCTGAAAACTGAAACTTTAGGGTTAGAATGAAGGTTTGGCTGCAACAGCTGTCCTGTTTGCTTAATACTTGCCTCAGGTCTTGATTGTCACTTGGTAAGAAAGACAGAGTTACTCTTACTGTGTCCTGTTAGTCTGCTTAGTCTGAATACTTGAGTCTGCACATGGGATCAATTCTTGGCAAATAATAACAGGTTTGCGTTCACATAAAAGAATTCCTTTTGAACCGTGGCTCGATTGCACAATTCTATGTCACTTTTGTGCGTGCATGTTTGCAAACTGGTAAGCACTGGGTTCATCTGTTTTCTGATTTTATTATTTTCCCTCCACATTTTGGTCCAATTCAACTAATCAGCTAACTAACAAGACTAAAGTAGGTTGGTCTGGATGAGTTAGAAGAGAAGAAACATCTAAATGTGCAGTAAAAAGTGGTCTAAGTACATTATATGGTCAACAGTTTGTATATTCCGGTTCTGATTAAGTCCCACTTTGCTGTTATAATAGCCTCCACTTTTCTGGCTTTCCGCTAGATCATGGAGCGTGGCTCCATGGGAATTTGACCATTCAGCCACAACAGCATTAGTGAGGTCAGGCAATGATGTTGGGTGAGGAGGTCTGGGGTGCATGTCTTTATTTGACCTTGCTTTGTGCACAGGGGCAATGTCACACTAGAACATGTTTGTGCCCTTTAGTTCCAGTGAAGGGAAACTATAATGCAATAGTATACAAAGACATCCTATACAATTGTGTGCTTCCCATTTTGTGCCAAGTTTGGAGAAGGCCCACATACGGGCGCACAATAATCTCAAAAACCATACACACAAGTTTTTCCTATGTATCTTGGACATTTTGCTGTGTTCTAAGCTCTGATCATTGGCTTCCTAGTCACCATGTTTCCTTACTTTATATCCATCTAATTTTCTTTTTCTACTGTTTAACTGATGTCAACACAAGAGTACGTGTGTCTACTTATCCACTAACATAAAAAGAGAATTTAAAAAGAGTGCTTAAAAAGAAATTTCCTGAGGTTTTTAAAAGTTCATAATACCTCATTAATTGTGCACTAAATAATTGATCATTATTATTTTAAAGAAACACCGACAAATTCATAAGCAGGCACGTCAAGCAGAGCTGAAACTGTTCCAAAAGGATCTCAAAAGTGCTTATGCAAAAAAAGCACTTCATATAACAACTAATATCATGTGCTTATGCTGACTTAGTAAAAAACTATTTGCCTGGAAATTTCCAGTAACTCAACCCAAACTGACTATTTAGGCTAATATTTACAGTGAAGGTAAATGCAGACATTGGTCTTAGCATTAATAAAACATTCAGGAAGTTGAATTGGGAAAAAGTCCTCCATTTCCTTTGTTCAGTTACTAATGTGTAATACCGCAGCTAGCAATACTGTGGTTAGAATGAGCAAAACCATTAGAGAAGAGTACTGTTTGGTCCGCTTCTGCTTTGGAACGAGCTAGCAAGACTGTTATATACTAATCCTGTCTCCGTACTTTGTACAAAGACAAAGCATTTCAAGTTCAAGTTCAAGTTCAAGTGGCTTTTATTGTCATTTCAACCATATACATGTAATACAGTGTACAGTGAAA
>JAQQZR010000018.1:10157487-10187226 GCA_030068235.1 Notoglanidium macrostoma | reverse complement strand
TGTGTGTGTGTGTGTGTGTGTGTGTGTGTGTGTGTGTGTGTGTGTGTGTGTGTGTGTGTGTGTGTGTGTAATAGCTTCCTTCTAATTATGCTATCGATAAGACTCTGGGATTTTTTATGTTGATTTTTCTTTTTTAATTCCATTGTAGAGGTATTGAGAGATACCAGATTTCAGCCTCCTGATATCATCTAACATCACGGCTAGATATTACTGCGAATTATGAACGGATTATTAGGCCGCATGCAACCATAGGCATCAAGACACATCTACACAACACCAGCACACCCACAGCGAGGTCACAAACCTTGCATCCAATTAGAAAAAAAGGAGCAACACATCTAAAAAATAACAAAATGGGCAAGTTGTTATATTAATGCTAAAACATCTAAACGATATCTATTAAAGCCTTTACATTTCCCTTTCTGAATGTGATATAAATATTATCTGATGACCTCTACGCCCACATTAATGCATTTATTTAACTGCCTCCAACTTTTTGTGCATGCTTTCGACAGCTTTTGGAAGCTTCTCGTATTCATTTCACTAATATTCTTCATGACATCTCTGCCCTCCTTTAAGTCAGATTATGTCTGGATACCAAGGTGGCTGATTTTTCGTTATGCTGCAGGATACACCCACATTTCAGTTTATTTTTCATGCGCTTGTTTTTCAGTTACAATAACAGTACATTTTCATGTACCTTATTATTTCATCTCATGCTCTGCATCTCTCTATCGTTGACTCACGTACATAACTAACACATGTTCGTTCCACCCTCTCTCTCCTTCTGCTGTGTTTCGGGACCCTCCTGGGAAGCATGTGTTTAGTGCCGGTTTGTGTTTATGACAGATGTGAGGCTGATACCTGGCGTCCTTGTGGGTGTGTGTTTGGAATGGACAATGTGAGGCGTGGTATAGAAATATGAGCTGAATATCTGGTACCTGTGTTTTTGTACCTGTGTGTGTGTGTGTGTGTGTGTGTGTGTGTTGTTTGCTATGGAAGAGATGCACTTCAGTTTAACAAGTCTGGACGCACTGTGTGGCTGCGGCAATGAGATTGCTATCCTGTGGGTAAAAACTCAGTAGTTTCCACTTTCTCTCTCTCTCTCTCTCTCTCTCTCTTTTCTCTCAGTCTGTCTGCCTCACACCTACGAATACTTCATCTCTGAACCGAAAAGTCTTTAGATAACATTTCAAGTCTGTTCCGTTGACAGACAAGACTCGAAACCACTTTAAAAGAGCTGACACCATGCCATTAGATCCATCTACACTACAAGGTGAGTGGCCGCTTCATTTTGAGCTGATAAAAATCCACAAGACAATAATGCTATTCAAAAGCCGAGGGAAAATCCATTTCTATTGGATGGTCCGGGCCGTTTGATATTGAGCCGATGCATCAGGGAGACAACAGGACTGTGGTAATGTCATCCAAACGCAATAAACCCAGAGAGATGGGATCACTCTGACGGCGAAAGGAAGAGGGCGCCAACATATTCGCACACACACAAACACGTGCAGAGAGAGGGAAGGAAAGAGTGAGACCAAGATAGATTAGAGAAAGTCAGAGTCAGGAAGAGATGCTTCCTTGATTCTTTATTCATTAAAACCAGTCAAGGCTTCACAAGAGCTCCAAGTAATCCTTTTAAAAGCGGCCTCTTCTGCTCAATTCTTCACAATGATGTTTTCATAAATATTCATCAATTAGAGAGCTGTTTCACCACTCGCTTGAAACCTATATATGCAGTTCAGCACCGTCAGCTAATGAGGAAACGGCCAAGATCTAACGCCGCAGTGGGCATTAATTAGACTGGGGGAAGGGCATAATTGAGAGCTTTTTTAATTTAACATAAATGTTCAGTTTGCATGTTCATCCTCAGATTAAACCCACTGAGGATGAATATGTGCTGGAACGACCTCATGCACAGGTCATGTAACAGTTTAAGAATACCCTTGGTGTGTCTTTGAATCTGGCGTGAACATCCCCCCCCCCCCCCCCCCATAGTAGTATATTTTTACTATATTTTATATTGCCCATGCATTAACACTGCAGACCGACATGCATTCATCCTTCCCTAAATCTGCGGAAGGTGTTAAAGGTTGCCACAATGTCCTGAGAGCTCTTAAGTCCCCATTAGAGGCAGCCTTGGTTAGTCGGTTATCCGAAAGGGCAAGAACAGCAAGAGCGCCTATTCTCTTTCCATTCACACTCCTGATAAAGCCCCTTAACCACACACGACATCATGCTCCTCTCCCACACACATGGACAGTGTAACATCTACAGTGAATAGTCAATAGATTAGAAGAATAACAGAATAATCAATAGAGTTCCCGGCATAAAAAATAAACCTTGAACAAACAATGAAAAAATGTGATTATATGTCGCATTATCTAGGTTTACTTTTGTATTACTATTAAGTGATGTTGGTTATTTCATGGCCAGCAGCTTCGTGACTGTTTTGGCCTTGTTTCAGCAATGTTAGTATAATTTTTAAAGGTCCACTATGTTGGATTTTGAGGGTATCAAATTATACTAGGGATGGTTTGACACCTGTAATGGTATCAGGTATTGGTTTGATACCATGCTTGTTTACTAACGCTTGTAAAAATGCTATAATAACATCTGCAGTATCTGTCGCACATGAGAGAGCGCACTTCATATCTGCGAGCACTGAGCACTGAGGCACATGCATTGCACACGATTGCCTTGTAATTCGCAGCAACCTGTGGTCGTTTTTAATGACCATACTCATTAAGACTGCTCTGCACGCTCAGATCAGCCGGCATCACATCTATTAAAAATGCTGTTCAAATTTTATATACAAAACTCAGAAAAAGGAGTTCGTTGCTAGAAGAACGCACCAGTAACCAACAGAGGTATATAAAATGTTCCATGATGCTCCTGATTGATTAATACTAAGTAGAAATCAGTATTTATATCAATGAGTAGCAAGAAACATGTACTTACTCTGAAAATAAAGAAAATCATTCTTGAGAGGTGTGTCTTAAAAAAAAAAAACCCTTTCGGGTCATAATTCTCTAACCATGTTTTTGTTCTTGTTGGAATAAATGGAATATTTGTGAATGGAAATCCACTTTATCGGGTGGGGATTGTTCAATTCGCCTGAAGATTTCACCGTGGTCCTGTACCATGTCCGGGTGATAAAGCCATTCGTCTATCAAGGCAAGGATAACTCCAATGATGTTCCAAAAAGCAGTTGAGTGAAAGCAAAAACTGGGTTTTGCTGCAGCTTTTACCTGTTAAGATCAATCAGTTACATCTGAGCAGAGAGCTCCTCTGATAGATTCTGATGAATACAGGATGAGAAGCAGAGAGAGTGAGTGTAAGTCAAGGTCAGCGCTGTTTTAATGTGAGCTGTAGAATCCATAATTCGTGCGAGGGTTTCGGATTCCGGTCTGTGTGCCGAGAAAAGCCACACGGTAGAAAGTGCTGTCATCAGCAGGGAGCTGTTAAGAACTTTCTTGCTCAAGCATGTGGGAACCCGACGTACGAAAAAAAGGAAGGAGAGCCTAGAGCGGTTGATAATTACAATGACGAAATGAACTTTCTCAGAAGTTCATGCTGCTAATCCGAGTACTTTGGTGTAATTTCTCTTAATGTGGGACTTGGAAAGCTCTCATCTGTAACATCCAAAATAAAGACGGATGATATAAGAGCTGCCTTTTAAGGATCGCTAGCTCTATTTTTCCAAAAACAAAGGAAAAGCCAACAACCAACAACAACAAAAAAAAAAAAAACATGACTTGTAAAAACCACAGCATGGATCCATCAGAATAACAAATGAGTAATCTTTTCCTCTATTTTACCCCGCACTCCTACATCTCTTAAAGAATTTAAGCCCGCTACACTTCCCACATCCTTCAAGATCAAATCAATAGATATGACTCAGTGCCTGAGACTTCTCCAGCCTGACTAATCCTGAAGGAGCAAACTACTTTCTATTTGCATCTTGCTGCCCCAGCATCTCTCCACTAACCAGCCGGATCCTCCATGTTACACATTTCAGATTTCTGAAATAAACAACCCTCCCCCACACTCTTGTCATACAAACAGTTCATGTGGTTCCTGTGAGCACTTCCTCCGACATTTACCTGGTACTGGATCTTTCAACGACTTAATAAAAGAATTTATTAAACACTATCATTTCATAAGGACCGTATTTGTGTGCTTAACCCAGTGCTTTGTCCGGTGTAATCTTGTACTAAAACGAATTATACCACTGCGCTGTTGAATTCTCAAATCTAATCTGGTCAGAAGGTGATTATTTTTCTATAACAGCAGCTCTGACAGTAGTCCATCCATACATCCATCCATCCATTATCTATACCGCTTATCCATTAAAGGTCTCAGGGAAGATGGAGAAAATCCCAGCTGACTTCGGGCAAGAACACACTGGGCTGGTTGCCAATATATCACGGGGCTAACACCGAAATGAACAGCCATTCATGCTCACGTTCACACTTATGGGCAATTTAGAGTCGCCAGTTGACTTAATCTGCTTGTCTTTGGAGTGTGTGAGGAAACCGGAGCATACGGCGGAAACCCGTGCAGGCACACGGAGAACACGCGAACTCCACACAGAGCTCAACAGTAACGCTAACTGCAATTCAAACGACTGGTTTATATTAATGTGCTCGTTCTCACACGTATGTAACAGCTCATTCACATGGACTTGTGAATGAGACTTGGGAACATATTAAAAATACTAACAGTATAAAAGGAAAAGAAAATCTTATATTGGCTTATATTTAAAAAAGAATCAACTTTGGATGCGACCAGTAACTTTACTTCACGCCACAGGGACGTTTTGTTTCCTACGACAGCACACCCTGTCATTACGTATACAACATTCAACTTTACATGCATGGCCCAATTTATCTAATTAACCTGAAGCATGTTCTGGCATTTGCTAAATAAATGACGGTATGAGTGATTTACGAACTTCTTGTCCCTAAAACATGGTTTCCTGCACATGAAGGCGTTTTCGAGCCAGTTTTCTAAAATGTAGGGACTGCGATTGTTCTGTAAATGTATTTCCTATCCAGTAATGATGGAATATACACTAAGAAGAATTTCCGTCATTGTACAATTAAATACAATGTTCACAGTAATATGTCATACCGTTCAATATGCTCGTCTGCCAGGTATACCTTATTATATACAAGCTACTGTAACACTGTTGTGTCCATATTGTAATAATACAGTAAAACATACAGTATTATTAACTTTACTGTTAAACTAGGTGTCACATGAGTGCCGTAGGGCGCTTTTGGGATCTCTTTTTGTTTGGACCCATCAGCCCATGCACCTCTCATCACCTGATTATTGATTTGTTGCACATGTTTTGAGTTTAGTTCGTATTCACAACCACAGTAAAGAAGGACTTTAGTTTTCTTGTGTCTTTGCAAAGTGTTAGACTGATTTATAGTTAATGCTTAGCCTCACGTTTTCTTGTCTTTTGTCTTAACGACAGCCTGTTCGTATTTTGCCAAGTGTTTTACCTGTGCCTGTTTTTTTTTTTCGACTCTACCTTTGCTCACGTGATATTTTGACCTGGTGTGTCCGTGTTTAAATTAAAGTTTTCCCCTTGCACTTACATCCGCCTCTGGTGCTTACCCAACACTAGGCACCAAAAGCATTTACCCGAAGCAGCAACGGAACCTCGTCATTTTTCTTTTTTTTTAAAGCACAGCTTTAATTACCTTAGTGAGTAATTAAGCACCATAAAGTTTAACCTTGAGGCAACGCTAGGTAATCTTACCTTGTCGAGTGCTAATGTGTTCTAGCTTGCCTGGTATTTTAATAGATAACCCAAGTACCTTTCTTTTTTTTTCTTTCTGTGAAATTCATTTAAAATTCAAATTTAAAACAGCAATATTATTGTAAAATTGCAGCCCCGGTTTTTTTTTTTTTTCCCCATATTTGTACAACCCATATTTTCTCCATGTACACAAACTTTACAGTAAAGATCTTGTAAATATTAATCACAGGAACTATCTGCCAACTCTGCTACCAGTAAGATACTCCACATTTCCAAGGTAAGTCTTTTACAATGTAATGAAAATGAAATACAGTGATGGTTCCCTGTTTCATTCTTAGGGTTACTGTGCACTGCACATTTTAGTGATTTTCTTGCTATAACATGTGTGGCTATGGAAAACATCAAAACTGAGACTGAGAACCAATGCGGTATATCAAATATGTATGGAATAATACATAACAGATGCAAAACCGGGGCTGTTAACCCCTCAAAGTACGTTACGTTCTTATAACTGCACCATGTGAAGCGTATTAGTCTGCAGCTTTACAGCAAATTTACAAATAATTATCATTTTTATTTATTAGTGAAAGACGAATCGTGCTTTTGAATTGTTAATAGGTAGATTTAATGTCTAATGGAACGTCTGTGAGGCAAGCTACTTCCTTACGTTTTAAACAGTCATTCTCAGACCAGCCTTTACTGTGAGATTTCTCCACTTCACATTGCTCTCTTTCAGTAAATCAGATAAAAACTTTTTTTCCACATCATTTTACCAATCAGATCCACGAATTCAACAACATTGTAGTATAAGATGAAATATATGTGTGAAAAAATTATGCAATTAATATCTATATCTATTAATATCTAATATCTAAGTCATAACTAACTAACTTAACTAAATGTCATTTGTCAGAATTTCAGCTTCATCATAAATGGCCAGCTCACTTAAATTCAACTGAAAATGTTTACATTTTTTTTTAAGAAAAGGTCAGCTTATTGCATGAAACACTGCATACAGGAATGAACAAAAGCAGTTCCATATTTTTGCAATTTAACATACCAGAGGCCAATAAGATACAACATAGAGTATCACACAGCCCACAGACCGAGTTGTATAATTCTGAAAAGGTCATGAGATTTTGCAGAAGGAACCACAGTCAGTACATAGTTGTAGTGTTGTACTATGTGTAATTTAGCTTAAAAACCAAGTTGGAATACGTATTCCCTCATTTCCTGATCGGGAATTTAAAACTCTGAAGCGGGATAAACAATGGTCCTGATCAATTCCGGGAAAGCAAAACAGCCTTTTTTTTCAGCTATGCTCATGAATATTTCAGATTCAGTGGGGTTTCCAAAAAAACGAACACCACATGTGTGTATTTTGAAGAGCAAAATAAGCCATCCATACAAAATATATGCAAATGAAACATTTCCAAATATACTTTTCATTCTGACAGCATTTTAGCATTTGTTATTGGCTTATATCACAGATTTATTTCTTAAAAAGTATGTGAACACTTGGCACATACACATGTGTTTTTTAAATCTGGAATGGGGTGTTCAACAAGCACATATGAGTGTTATGATCAGGAGTCCACAAACTTTTGGCCATATAATGCATCTACCTGCTTATAACCTGCTTTAATAGGGTTCTTCTAAAGCAGGAGTTATCAAATGACGGGCACAAACGAGTGCTTGAAGAACTGTAACAGACCTGATAAACATATGAACAAGTTCAGAGATTTCTAACTATGAACACGGCTTCTGTAGCAAATCTGATTAACAACTTGACAACATGGTATGTTTTAAAATACATTAATATAGAAAACATAAAGTTTAAAGATAAACGGACAAATAAGAATGCATTCATCCTCCCTGCATCGTGTATCTCATCTGTCCAGATTCCATGGCAATAGTCAAAGTGGTCTCTGTGATGAAATTTATACAATTTATCTGCTAAATACTAAGCACCTAAGATAAGTCGCTGGTCAGCCATGTTCCTTATTCAGACATTTGTATGCAACTTCCTTCCATTTCACCGTTTCCTTCCTTGATTAACAATCTAGAGCCGGAGCACTGCACAGAGAAGAAAGATAACAGATATTGCTGAGTTTAATTTAATTAAAATGAATGAATCAATATGATGAGCCACAGCTTTATATGTTGTAATCCTGAAGAACAAAGTTCTGTATACTAACCCACTGATCTCCTAAACTCCTGAGCTACTCAGTCACATCCAAATTTCTCTCCATACATCCACCCACCCTTCCTCCACTTCTAGACTCTGGGAAGCCACCCTTGGCATCGCTGCATCCCCTGCTGTCCAGGGAGCAGTGGGCTGTGGTGCCAGCAGGCTGAGCACAAACTGTTAACTGCTCATTTTAGCTATCAAAACTGCTCCTGCTGTTGGCCCTTGGGAGGCAAAACTACTTCCATCGAATGGGCCAACTCACAAACACCCCGCTACGGCGGCAACACAAATGAACCGAGTCACTAATGCTCAAAGCAGCAGCCACTTATTACCAGCTATTGTGTATGAACACAAATGCATTCCATACTCGCCCAAGAAAGCCATAACCCTAGTTAGCTCTCAGACTTGCAGTATTCTATGCCTCGGTGTTCTGAAGCTCTATATTAAGCGTGTTAGCTAATGGATGTTGAGGCACACCATGGGTCTTGTTAGAAAGGTAATTTCATTATACAAGACAGGAGAATGAATTGTAGACCTTTGAAATTGGACTGATTTTTTTTCTCCCTACAAACAGAAAGCAAGTGAGGGCAAATAAACAAGTAAGTAGGTGCTGTGTACTGCATAAGGCATCAAAGAGTAGCTTTCGAATTCTGTTCCAGCTAAACGATGAATAAACTGGCATTCGGATGTCTGACACCTCGCCAGCTCTTGCTCCCTGCGACAACACGCATATGCCACTGGAGCTTCATCGCATTATTCCAAGTGCTAAACTTAATCCTTCGGTAATCCCTTGAACTGAAAAAGGGTTATCAAAGCAAGAAATATGAAATAGACTGGTGTTTTCAAAACGGAATACGAGTTTCTTTTCAAGGTGCCTCTATTAATCCAGTCTCCCGTATCTCTCAACCATAAACAGGTTGCTTTAATCATGCAGCAAATGAGAAACATCTTCAAGCAGTATAAACTTCAACATATTTCTTTGTTTAATCCTTCCTAAAGACAAGTCCCAATGAGTTAATCACTCACCATGTTATAGGGAGATTATATATTAATCTGTAAATTGTCTGATTGTTTAGACGGACCATATAACTCCATCAGTAATACTGCATGTGTTAGAAGAGTGTAATGATGCCCCAGACAAGTTCGCGCCACACACAGAGACCGTAAACAGAACGAATAAGGTGTTAAACGTCTCTGCTACTGATGATCATATTCTCAGTTCTCGACAGTCTGGTGCAATTGCGCAATAGTCCACCGACTTTGGGGAAAATGAGATGATGTTTCAAATACCAACCTGTCATTTTATTCTCACCTAAGACAGGATCTGGGGCAAGGAGCTGCTGCAATTGAGCAGTTTCCAACCCCGAGAGTTCCAAGCAATTAAACGCATTCCAGGCTATTCAAGTGTCAAGTTGGGTTAGCTGGGAATGCTGGGAAGCTCTCTGATATCCGAAAATTTCATACAACACGGAGGCAACGAATGCCATGAAGCAACTCGGTCTTACGAAATAATGAAATGAAAAGTCATAATTTGGACATGCTCATTTTGCTCACATCATGGCTACGTATTTAACAATACCAATAGCAGAAAAATGCAGACTTTGCGTATATATAAAACTGAATAATATAAAATGAGCAAAATTGCTATCATTAAGAAACACCTCACATGAAGTCCGCATTGTGTTTTATTCCTATCAACGTATATAACTTTATAAAGGATCATTTCTGTGGATTTGTAACTACTAAGTTTCTAGAATCATCATATACAGAGATTTATTATAATATTTCGTCAAAACATACATGGTAACAGTTTCCGTTAGCGACGAACTTATTCTAATTCCTCACTTTTTCTTATTTATTCTAATCATACATCACTGAGAATTTTAGCGTGATGCTGGGCCTCTTGGTTTCACATTTGGAAATCTGAAACAATTTGCACGACTCAAACTTGCAGTCTGCTTATGAAGGTCCCACCATCAGTCCAAGTTCAGCACCATGGCCAGCGATCCTACAACGAGAAATACATGAAACCATTCGCAAGCACTCACAGCTTGAGGACAATTAGTGCATCAAGTTTCCTAAGTAGTCTCTGGGAGCTCAGAGAAAGGGAAAATTAAGGGAAAAGGGTAGGTACTGGGCAGTGGTGACTCAGTACTTGAGCACGGGCTCAAGTTAGTTGTCTTGGATAAAAAAAAAAAATGTAAGGGAGAGAGGCATCAAAGGCACCGTAGTGGTCACTTACCATGAAATAACATTGTTTTCTCTTTTCAGTTTCTCCTGTTGAAGTCTGCCCTCCAGCTTGTCACTAAACCTTCTCACCCTTCACATTTCAACCATACAGAAAAACTCTTAGGTCAGTTTCATACTAGTTTTTTTTTTCCAGGACCGTGGTCCATTTGCCCCCAGAGATTTGTTATGTTTAGTGAAGTGTGAAAGTGCTGCATGCTGAGTAATGTGACTAGTTCAAAACTGTCAAGTTACTTCCTGTTTCAAGTTTAGTGGTGGCTGGGAAAGGTTTGTTATGGACATTGGAGGTGACAGAACACCTTACTGATAAATAAAACCAGACGTTCATACAACTGGAGAACTGTACTTAGTTCACTTTGCGGTGCAAGTGCTTGCACTGAAACATCATGAAAAATGCATGTCTCATGTTGGCCTGCATGCCTGATAATATCTAATATGAGAACGGCTCCTCGATTGTAGGTATTCCTGCGCAACGATATGCCATGTATCCAAAAAGTGCTTTCTTCATGTTGATATCAAAGGAAACACCGTTTTGCAAACCTGTGTGCACGTATGTGAGCTATAGGTCTACCCAACTGAATAGAATAGAATAGAATAGAATAGATCTTTATTGTCATTGTCACAAGTACAACGAAATTTAAAGTGCTCTCCGGTCAGTGCATCATCCAGCAGCAAGAACATACATACACACAGACAGTCAAACACACCGTCATTATAACTTTCAAACCACTTTAGACTTAGAGAACAAGCATCTGCGCGCACACACATACGTCCGTCGACTGAAAGAATTATTCGATGTAAAAGTAAACCCGTACATATGAGCCCCTTCTGCACACAAGCCCAAAATCAAGAAACGCATATCCGGGCCAAGTGTTAAAAATGCCCTTAGAGAGCACTCCGATCTTTGGTCTCTGTTGCTAAATAACTTCATTGCATATATGAATGATTTTGGGGGAATGTTGCGCTGTAGGCAAAATCACAGTGCAGCCGCTAATACGGAGATCCAGACAAGAGCTAATGATATTCCAGCACTCAGAGAATTTGGCCATGAAATAGGGGCCGTGGGTTGATGCCAGTCTCTTACATCTTGCAGCACAACTTGGAGAAATGAACTGAACTCGATGTAAGTCTCTGCCAGTAAATACAAGACACTTTAGTAAAACGAATCAGCAACATGATATAAACTAAGGACAAAAATGTTAATACCATGCACATGCAGTGTCAGGCAGAGTACAATCACCGACATTATTCATGGAGAAATTGGGATACACTTTGTAGCTTTGAACAGAGATTTCTCTCCTAGAGATTAAAAGTTTTTGTCAACTTCTGTAATGGTGCTTTATAGAACTAGTTCTGAATGGACGAGAAATTTGACTGCAAATGTAAGCGAGTCTGACTGGAGTTTTATCCCATTCACTCACAGAGAAAAGCTGCAGTAAACATATCCATCAGTGCCGCTGCCTGGATTATAGCAGTACAGAGGATGAGGATATAACATTTCCTTACTCTGTCAGAGATTTTTAACTCTGGAATGAAATATTGATGTGGGCAGGGATGGAAAAAGAACAGAAAAGTGGAAGTTGAAATTATATTTAAAGATAAAATCAGGTCCATTCTTAAATGTACTAGGTATAAAATCTTAATAAAAATTTATTTTAACAGAATATTGAAAAAAAAAAAAAAAAAACTAGATTTGTCCAACATATTTTCAATTGCCAATTCATTTAATTATTAATTTTGTGTTATGAAGGTTCAGGTTCGGGTGATGGGAGGGACAATGACATAAAATACAATTATTTTTGAATTTGAGCAGATTTCTCATGACCTTGTTGCCCTTTCTTCATCTACATTGCATGAAGAACATGCAGGGAATAAGATATATTTGATTGGATGGTTTGAATATGTTTAATAAATTATATTAAAATGCACAACCGAAATGCTAGCCAGCAAAACAAATATATTCATATCACGATCTTTTGAGATTTGTACTTTCACATTCTTTTAAGGTCTAAATAAAAAAAAATGTATTGTGTACATTGTGTACAATTACACTGCCAAATATAAATGATTTAAATATCTATTTTGCTTCCCTACAATATTTGCTATTCCATTTTGGAATTACCAAAGCATAATTCTGAATGAAAACAATAAAACAGGAGCCGTAAGCCAACACAAATCTTATTTTAAACAGTATTACTGAGCCATATTAATGAGCTACGTTAGCGCATCGGCAGCCAACAGTGACAAACAGCTTTGCTTTTCAGTAACAAGAATTAATGAGAAAAGATCATTCCTAGGGTTATTTGTAGATATTCCCAGGAAATGCCAACTGAGCATTGTGTACAAGGATCATGGTGACCACAGTGTAACCATGGCTACCCATAGAAAATGGCAATCTTACGTTAAAGGTTAAACTGGAAATGGAGGCATAAGGAGAGAGACAGGGTGAATGAGAGAAGAGAATGCTATCAATATGCACAACACCTCACCTCAGCTCATCAGAACAGGTTACAGGATTAAACCTTGACTTTCAAATTTTGCCTCTCTGCCACCCACAAACCTCTTGAAAAATAACAGCAGCTAATGGTTATTTAATACATGCTTGACTTTGTGTTTGAAAATATCATAACATCTACATTTCAATGAAAGTTAAGGCTTTACAAAAACCTAAATCCTGGATATTCAAATGAAATGCAACACAGTTCTATTTAACGCGTATACATATCATGCTACGTTTCAGAAAGGGAGGTTCCTACAGAGCTCGAGTTTTATTTAGGACAGTATTAAGAAGTGGCAACTTAAATCTAAAAGTTACGCCAGTGTTTACATGAGGAAAGTTAGACACATGCTTTAGCCCATTCAGATTATGCAAATCACCTGCGCGTAGTTCACCCCTCTGAGGTTGCCAGATTTTACTTGAATAGAAGTATCAGACCTGATACAAATGTGGTCTAGAATATTTGCAGTATAATGCTGCATGGACAGCCTCAGTCGTAATTATTCACTGCAAATTTAATTTCAAGTGTAATTTAACAATATGCTTTCCACCCTCTTTATTCTGTATCTTATTAAATAGTACTTGATCCAACACATTCTGGAGCATTTTTTTTATATTGCTGACAGATACTAAAATATCCACTATGCTGGATTTTGAGAGTATCTACTAGCAGAGATGTATACATTCCATAATATACTTATGAAATTCATAAGCATGATTAGTGTATAATTACCTGTAATTATGAATCATTGCCGGTTCGTAAGCTTAAAACGAGCCCTTTATATTTACACAGGGAGCCGGTCCCTCTCTACGAAGCCGCCATGTTGCGCCACAACAGGAGCACAGAATGAACAAACTTCTAGAGACAGCCTTCCACTTTTTGTGTTTTTATAAGTGGCAGCTGGAAAGAAGTAGTTTAAATTGTTTGGAAAGTTGATGAGGTACTAACTAGAGGTCATGAAATTGTTATGTGCGAGCTGGATGAACAATTGTTTGTACTTTTAATTTGCCATAATGAGTCGTAAAATTAATAAATGACCAATGTTTTGTCAGACATTTGATGTGCTTTACTGTAAAGAAAACACGACCATGGCTCGACGGATAAGCGCTAATCTGCCACGCTTCCAGCTTACTTCAAATTGTATCGATGAAGAATTTGGTCCTCCACACAAGCAATGTTTTTGATTTAACGCTCCTCTGGGTGTGAAAAAAAAAATCATGGACTTCAAGGGGACAACATTAGTAACTAATAGTCATATTTATGTATTTCACATTGGACTCAACAGAGTATTTTCAGCCCCAAACATACATTTCAGATTGTGCTATTGTGGTTACATCAAACTGTCGCTAGGCACTGGTATCGCATAAGAAAAATGGGCTGTCCAAAGTCAAGATTGTGTATAACTGAGCCATCCTGCCCAACATGCGTAACCCTCATGCAAATGTCTGAGTGGAGTTTAAGTCTGTATTTAAGTCTGAGGTGTGAATACCAATGTGCACAATCTCTTGATTAAATCCACACTGCTCACTTAACTCAACTCTGAATACGGCCCATATTGCAGATTCCACTCCCAGTGGTTTGGTTACCATAAAGAGAAATGAATTGGAAACCAGAGAGTAATTTGATTCAGCACAGCCTTGTGTACAGCACTTACACTCGAGACAGCCCTGGGGTGCAATGGAAAAGAGAGAGAGAGCTAAAGATGGATGGCAAGGGATTGAGAAGGGAAAGAAGACAGAATAGAAAAATAAATGCTCTGATGACAAACCACTAGCGCTCCAGTGCAGATATTACAATAAAACCAACGTGTGGACGAGCCAATACACGGCAAATACCCACTGATCCATCAGCTGAATCAGCTGTGAATGATGGCCAACATGTGTAAAGCATTTCGTGTCTGGTTCTCATGCTGTATGCTGGCAACAGGCTTAGATGCCATAAAGTGGCTTTAATACAAGACAGATATATTGATGAGAATATCCTTCAGCACAAGGTGAACATAGCGAGACCCAGGGGAAGGCTGGTCGACTCGGCTTTGTTTTAAAAGCAGCTGCAGTCCCGTAGAGAACAGAGGGAGATCACACTCGGCCCTTTTTTGATCTCATCTGCTCTTTAAAGATCGAGGTAGGTATCTCTGCAGCTGGAAGGCCAGTTTTATGATGACAGAGACCTTCAAATAACACCACTATCCACACATAACGAGTGTACGGCAAGCATATTGTTAGTCCTCTCAGCTGTAATCCTGAGGTTTTACTCATTCTGGGCTGTAAATCAATTCATTGTCTTTCTATGAGGTTTGTCTTGAGCTTGAACTTGGCTAGTAGGGTTTAGTGCAGATTATTTGCAGATGCGAACATTCTCGTGGCGGAGAATAAATCTATAAGCTTCTGAAAAAAAAAAAAAGTTTTTTTTATTTCTAGGCCTTTAAATGAATTGTGCTTAATACTGGAAGGTCATTTCTGGAAGGTTTTTTTTTTTTTTTTAGCAAATTCTGCTTACTTTCATCCTTAATTTTCAGCTAATTAAGGTTTGGATTCTTCCATGTACAAAGCCTCATTGACCTCCATACAAATTATGGTCTACACTGGAACAAGGATGAAAAGTAATTACCTCAGCATTATATGATTCTATGTTATGACCCTATTATAAATTGTATTTATGCAAAACAAAAAAAAAAAATATATATATATATATATATATATATATATATATAGGCATTGTTGCATTACCGACTTCACAGGATGCAAATCAGACATATTCAAAGCTGTGTATCTTTTTGAGTTAGATATGAGTTACATGTGCCACCCTGGATTATACTGTCTGAGACAGGAACATCAGATCACTTTCTCGTTTTCTTGCTGCATTTTCTCCATAATTTGGTCATGGCTAATTCCCTCTAACCAGCCAGGTCGGCTCTATCATATGACAACTACCAACTAGTGAAAACAAAGGCTAGCGCGTGCTTCCCCTGAAACATGTGAAGTCAATCCTTGCTGCTCATTCTGCATCACGGCAGTGTAATGCGCTCGGAGGAAAGCGCTATCCGCCTTCTTCCTTATACATCAGCTCGCAATCTAGCTAGTTTTGCTGTTATTGACAGGGGAGAGAGATTATGACACCCCTCTCTCCCAGAGAGCAGAACCAATTATGTGACATGTGACATTTGTGATGGCTGTGACATCATTGAGATTCGAACTCAGAACTCAGAAGAGTCGATAATAGCTGTAAAAGCTATGCAGCTGGCCTTTTCTGCTTCTGATCCTGAACACGAACAGCTGAAGAGCTGCCAGTCGACCACCAGAGCAGATAATCTCTGTGAAGAAGACTTGTGCTGTGCAGGTTTGTTCATTTTACTGGTACTGCAGTGATGGATTATCTCGCACATTAGTTGTTGCTCAGCACATGTGACATCACTGATTTGACTGAGCAGGTTGCTTTAGTGCAGAAGCCCAGGTATTACTGGTACATTATATACAAATACAAATGTGAAAAACAACATAATTGAATAAGGCTTACAATGTAGACTTAGCTAGTGGTAAAATAAGACTCTCTGCCTGTCCATAATCTTGTTTGTGCTTGGCCTTTTTGGATTTAGTTTATTTGTCTATCACTGTATATAAAACCTTTATCACACACACACACTCATAAATTAAAAAAAACAAACTTGTAAATAGCAGTAAGTAGGAAAACAATGCTATTACTGTTTAATATTTGTTCTTCGATTTATTGGTTAGATAGGGAGGAGATATATTTGTTTCTTGTTGTTTGCATAGGTTAGTTTGTTTGGTGTGTACTCTAGTTATCATCGGTTTGATTGGATTTTTTTTTTTTTCCTGGGTGCCTTGTGAATAAAATATCCACTATGTATAAAAGAAAATTCACAAAGCAAACATAATTCTGGTCTCGCAACAATTGGTGCCTGGGTTAAATCAGGTCGTAACCATCAAAACGGGATAGAAAGTATTTTTAATGAAACTTGGGTTAATGTTTGCGTGAAGTTTCACATGTTCTACATGGATTTTCTCCAAGTTCTTCAATTTCCTTCCAAAAACATTCCAGTAGGTTAGTGATCCACCAACCCTGTTCCTGAGATCTTCCTCCCTGAACACAACCATAATTGTGCCCATCTGATCATCTAATCATTACCTTAAGAAGTGCTTGATGATTAACTAAAAGAGATGTGGTAGACCTTTGGCTGGAGATGGTCTAACGGTCTGGTGACCACTTTAGTAGGATGATTGCCTCATATGTGAATGTGTGTGTGTGTGTGTGTGTGCATGGTCTCCTGTGATGGCCTGGCATTCCATTCAGTGAGTATTGTTTCCCATTTGTTATGTTGAATATTTTATAGCTGATATCTCAAAACTGCTCTCAGATCTGCACTACAATGTACTTTGTTGCAGAAACTGCACATTTTTATACCATTTACTTTGCACATCTACTTCATTTAATTGCACAATTCTACCGTCGCACAGATTTCTATTTACTGTTTATCTTTTATATATCTGACACCTTTATATCATTTTATATTTTCATATCTTTTATATCTTTTACGTCTATATCTACAGTTCTCTTATTATATATTTATTTATTCTCTCTTTTTATTTTGTACTTTTCTAGTTTAGTGTTTATGGGTCATTTATCCATTTCACTGCATGTCGTACGATTGTGTATGTGATAAATAAAATTTGGATTTGATTTGATTTGAAGTTTGATGAACCATTATAATCACTAAGGTCAAAACATTACAGTGTTCATTTTATGACATGTATCACTGTAGCCGTGTCTTCAAAATAAAGCCTAAAACTTTCATTTCACTGACAGTTTTCCAATTAATCACCAGAGAACAAGAGAGAAAACCAAAGATTGATGAGTAAAGTGCAACTAATAAGAGTATGGAATATTTAAATGCTGATGCTTGTTTTAATAGACATGTTCATAAATGCCGAGTGATTAATGGAGACAGAAAAACTGACATAGCAGTATCTGCTTAGGCTGACTAGGGAATTAGATTGGGAGGAGGAATTAAAGGTTTTACAACCTGTGTGAGATGTTGAAAGAAAAATATGTGTGAAAGGTGTGTGTGTGTGTGTGTGTGATTTCAAGGTGGCAAAAAGAAAAAGGGAAAAAAAAGGGAAGTATGTGTGTGTGTGAGAGAGAACGAAGTGAAAGAAGAAAAATTAAGCTCCCAAAAGATTTGTCGATAATCAAACGATTTTTTACACATCCTGCTCTGTGCTTGATAATTGGTGCAGGATCACACATGTCAGAAATATTTAATTTGAATGCATGTCTCACTTCCTTCACATTTCTCATTCCTCCTGCTTCGAGTGAGAGAGAGAAAGAGAGAGAGAGAGAGCGAAACACTTCAAAGTATAAACACTTCGGAGGAACCTGATGAAGCAGCAGCTGAATGAGGATTGCGCACGTCAAAAGCCCATTCAGCTCCCATTCTCATTAATCACTTTATGGCCCAGGGACTGACGTCGGAATCAAAAGTTACAGAGACGGCCCTCTTTTCTCAAACCTCTCTCCTGTGGTGTGTGCATCTGACACCCCTGAGAGAGAGACAGCCCGTGGACAGCTCTGTCCAGCCAAGACCTTGTGCTCCAGCTTGCCACGGATGAAAAGCAGCTCTGTGCAGGATTATTAATGATTTCTAAAGAAGCAACAATGGCACAGTAGGGTCCTGGGCATGTATGCCATGTCTGTCAGAACATCTAGAAGACCTTTATAACGGAAAACAATGTCCATACACCCGAGTCCACAATCACTGTTACTTTATCAGTGATCAGAGCGAAAGCAGTTCATATTTATTACGCATGAATAGAACTTTCATATTTTTGTTGATTCAAAAAGATCAAAATTGATTTTTCTTAATAAACATTATCAGCACATTTCATTTCATGTGTTTATTTGTGCAATGCCAATGAAATTGTTGTCAAAATGTAACAAAAAAAATCGAAATAATTACCAGATCGTGTATTATGTAGCTTATAAAAAAAAATCAAGATTTTTATTACATTTTTGCTGATTTTTAAATGAATGTTTTTCACATTTAGTATATTTTAAAATTTGAACGTAAATATTAAGCAGTAGGAATTTGGTTGAATGTAACCGTCAGTGGCTGGCTGGAAAATAAATACACCAACTTTTTAGCTTTTATACTGTATATTTGATACAAATCTTTTAATTCAAATGGCTCTGAGTGTAAACATAAATACTGAAACATCTCAAGCCTCTTTTACATCATATATAAACACCAGGACATTTTTTTAAATGTTATTCAAATAGCTGTAGGCGTTAATCTTGTTAAACGGTAGGAGTTTTGCTGTGCCACTACTTCTTCCAGTAAATAAAAACTTTTTCAACTTATATTTGTGATAAATGATGTTGTGAATTTGGATTTTTTATCAAAACTGTATTACATTAAATTCAATAAAAAAAAAAAAAATCAACAGCTTGAAAATGTCCAAAAAGCTAATGAATTTTACAGATCATTTAATTATCATTTATTTTGCATGTTTTTATCCACTCGTATATATAGAGTTATTATGTAGACAGTTGTACACTCATTTTCTTCTTGGGATTTATTGCTGTAACTCAACCCTCTACTGCACACATTATGATAGTCTGATAGGGAAAAAAATATATTGCAGTTTATCAGTTGGAAATGTTTATCTTGTTATTTTAGGAAGTATTTGGGGAGTACGTTGCCATATGGCAGCACCGTACAACAATGGAAACGGGTCTGTTGAATATTTATTTTCGACACTGCTGAAGCAGAGGTACACATCCCATCTGGAGCTTTGAACTCTGGTAATCTTCCTGCAGCCAGGGTTTGTGCTTGCTTCTTTTGTTAAACAGAATTTTCTACTTTTAAGCAGTTCATTCAAAATCAATCCCTTCCTCTGACTGAAATATCACAGACATACTGTATTTTAATTAGAAGTAGAAGTTTTAGTAGGTCACATTTTAGCTAGACGTCAGATCATCATTCTTCTTGCAAGAAAACTTCCTGCGTTATCTCTATGGTCTAAGTCTTCCTCGCTATCATCTATAGAAAAAGGAAATGAAATCCTCTTCTTCATCACGGAACATTTCCATGTATTAAAATATGTGTAACCCTTCATAATGAAATCTGCATAAACGTAAAAAAAAAAAAAAATTGAATATTTCATTTCTTCTTTATGAAAATTGTAAAAGGATTAGTGGTCATTTCATCTTCATGCAAATGAACTGCAGATTTGTCTGTCGACTTCACTTGCCAAATTGGGTAAGGAGTAATCTTTTTTTCTTTTTCTTCCCAAAATAAAATGTGAACAATACCATAAGGTTCTTCAAATAGCAACGAATCAGGATGTATTTTTGTGTGGAGCAAAAAGATAATGCAGATGAATTTTTCCCAAGCTATTATGAAGTTGGTTCAAAATGGGAGGTGTTATGAAAATGCCATGTATATTCATTTACAAATAAAATCTACCAATCAGTGAACATGTTTGTCCTATAGATATGTTCATTTCTACAGATGTTTGCTTTCTATACATATATAGTATTCATGTTTCTTGGACAAACATTTGAACCATTTGATTCTTGGAAAACATACCTAATTGTTTTCAAAGCAAAAGAGAACTAATACTGGTTATATAAGCTTATACATGCTTTATAATTCAGCTGTACCTGTCCATCCCTGTATTGTGCTTTTTCTATAATTACTCAGTCTGGTCTCTGTACAGGTTTTGAACAGAACCTATTCAATGTGACAGACTTTTCAATAAACGCCTTATCCTGCTCCAGAATCAATGACCTACAACATTTCCCTACATTCATATTCTCGATTTCACCACCACTTCAACCGAGGTCAACTTACATTAACCCTCCGCTGCTTCCTTGGAGGATCTTGCTTAAAAAGCAGTGTGGCGGTGGACATCAGCTAGGATTGGAGCCATGACCTCTTGACTCAGAGGTTGCTACAGCATACAGGAATTACTGCATTTCCCTTAAATCTCTACAGCCAGCCTGAGTTTAACAATCAGTCTAATGCTACATCTATACTAATACATTTTACTTTTTAAATGCACCACTTTTGCTTTGTTTACACCTGGCGTCCATATTATTCTGGAGTTTCTGAACCCCTAAAAACAGACCCCATTTTAGGTTGAATCCGGAGTTGCATTTTAGTGTGGAGGAGGGAAAACGGAGGCTTTTGGAAACAACGACGCAGAAACCCACATTCGCTTCCTGACTATCACAACGTATCCGTCCCTGATTCGTCACACTGCTATTACGTGACCCTTTTCCAAACGCATCAGCCTCAGACTACCAGTGGTGAATGCAGCATGGGTAATGAATTACAAGTGTTGCTGACCTTGTTGTCTTTGCTACCAGCTGTTATGCAGTTAAATTCTGCATTTTCTAATGTTACAACCTACATGCACAGGGAAGCTATTATTCAAGCGAACTGCAACTAGGCAACTGTCTCATCCAGCCTCGGTCCAAGATTTCTTATGACAAGCAGCTATAAAGATGCACTGCCTTGTTGATGGAAAATGTTCGCCAATGGGTTTCTACACAAAATAGATCACAAAAATGAATGTCATTTCCCTCAACAAATGAAAAAACAACAACTGCAGTGAAACCATACCCCCCATGTCGGCAAACGGGATTAGAAGAAATTAATTAAAATGCGCTCAGATACATGCAACAAAAGATAAAGTGAATGAACGCCTGTCATCTCTGATCTGCATATGTATGTTAAGGCTTCAAAGTTGGAGAGGATGCTGTCCTATTATTTACTTGTTGGGTAATGTTAATTTTATTCCCCCAGGGAAATCTGATTTTCTAGTGTCTGTCTCATTAGGCTAATGTTAAGCTGATATCCAAAACTGGGTTTTATTCAAAACAAGGAAGAATGAGGAACTTGGCTGCAAAGGTTTTAATAACAAATGTTACTATTACATTATATAATGAAAAAAAGTAGATAACTATATAATTATTATAAGAACCAGAAAACTGGGAAAGCACACACAGGTAACTAGGAGGGTGAAAAACAAGAAACAAGACCAGAAACATAGATAGGAAATATATACACAGTGATATTAACTTGAAACAAGATACCGGCGATGTGCACTATACGGCAAAAGTATGTGGACACCTGGCCAATCATAACCCTATGTGCTTTTAACCATCCCATTTCAGATTTAGTTTTGCTGGTATAATAGTGCACATCCCTAAAGTGTATGAAGTGCTGAACAGAGTGATATTTCTTTCTTGTAATTGGTCATTTCAGACAAAACCTAAATTTTAAATTTAGACAACAAACATAAAGAAAATGAGAACTGGCAAAATGATCTGGTGGTCAAGATTTCAGAAGTTATTGGATTTGTGTCACTTTTCATCACATTAAATCGAGTTTAAAACTAGCATGAATCAAATGACTAAACATGACTCACTATTATGTACTTTTGTCAAAAGACTAAGACTGAAACTGAATTCAGATTAGCTGTTGAAATTAACTTCGGGGTTGTGCAACTGAGGCGATCTAACATGCTAACAAATTGCTAACAAATAAATTAAAAGAAAAGGAGGCAGAAATAGAAAAACATAGCCACAGCCAGTTTATTAACTGATGAAACTCGTGCCAACACCATTTCCTAATCTCCCCTGTGTATCGCGTATGTCGCGCCCTCCTGAAAGAGCCATGTGCATAGATGTAAAATGGTGTGACGGCTTTCTTTCCCAAGCAGGTAAGCAAAGAAACGTCCTCTCAACAAAGCATTTCGTGTTTACAAAATGATTACAGATTGTTACAGAGGTTTTAGGGAAACACCTGAATGTCTGATGAGTAATAGCTTAATGGTTTTAAGGATCTCATTTCCCGTTATGGTTTATGTTTTTCTAAGACTGTCTGGAGGGATTTTTTTAATCTATTAATGTAAAACCAACTGTCACCTCTCCAGTTTTTCATGAATATAGCGATGTTAGCGGTGTCGAGAAGGGGGATATCTCGACTCCCGCTGATGATATCGCTTGGTTCCATTCCACAGCACATCATCATTCTGCCCAGTCGCCGGCAGCCACACGCCGCGTGTTTGCAAATCGATAAGAGGAAGGTGAACGCGAAGCAAGCAGTGATGTTCTGTTTCCAGAGTAATGTAATAGGGTCACGGTGCCCTCTCCACAGCCACCATATTTTCGTTCCGCTTTTAACACTTAACAAGCAGATCAAAAATATAATAACAGGTTCACAGAAAAACTAATTACACCGCATAAGCATTAGTAATAAATAATTTTAAAAATCCTTTTTTTTTTTTTTTTTTTTTTTTCCTATTTAAAATCCAGAGGCATTTTCGCGGTCGTACATTGACCAGTAATTGGAGCCGCAACAAACAGCGGTTAACATAATGAAACAAAATGTAACTAATTTAATCAATTAAGAAATGATTACGCGTGTATCTGGATCTGATCAAATTAACCAGATGAAGGTTATATTTCCAAGCCCACTGTAACCAGGTTTAATAACATGGAAAGCTATGTTTAAAAGAAAAACCTACAAAAATTCAGGTTTAGTTTATTGTTATAAACAAGATAATATGAAATGATTATAATTTGTTTTTCGCACATTACCACTTCGATTAGACTAAAACGGCGGTTACTGTATGACATTCAAGCCCACTTCTACAGAAGGTTTAAACACTTCCAGCAGTTATAATACTGTATATGATTCTACCTACCTGAGACATTTTCTTATAAATTGACTTGGTTCACTAAATATAAAGGAAGTAGTGATTTAAACCACCACGACTCTAACCAGCATAAAGCAGTTAATAAGGATGGGTGAATAATAGAAGAAATGAATGAATGCAGTAAAAGCACCACGCAGAGCCACATGAACAACCTGTACACTGCAATGTCACTTTGCCCTGAAAAATTTCATATATGACCGACTGTACTATTTGTCCCACCAGATGTAGCACCGATCCGAAATCCAAGAGCGATATCTTCAAACAACAGTCGATCTAATATCGGAGAAAATGAAAATGGTACATGTGGAATCATGCAGTATTTTTTTTTTTTGCTAGGGCTGATTTTTAGTATATTCATACTTATAGTTGCAATATTGCAATGTAAATGATTTTTGTCGGTGACAGCTACAGTTTTGTGTCGTGTCAAGTGCTTCTGTTAAAAAAAAAAAAAATCATTTTAAAGCTTAGTAGCTGTGACATTAAAAATCGTCTGGAAGACACTCGAAGTGGTAATGCGCAATCTCTAGAATAAACACAAACGTCTCTAGACGAACAAGTCCTGTCATCACTTGACTAATCGGATCAGAGAGGGTAAGTCAAATTTTGTAAAAAGTCTACAAGTGTTTTAAATGTCCTTTTCCGATCTCTCTAGCCTTGTAGTCATTTTCGCTAAATAATTTACAGAAATGTCCATGATTGGATAAGCTGAAACAAAAGATCAGCTACAGAAGCCAAGATCTACTCTGCTAGCGTATTTTTTCACGTAGTCAGTCCGGTCCAGTGAAACATTTTGCCGGACCGCAGTCTACAAGTTGATGACTGCTGATGATATAAAGAAATGTTAGGATAAGACCAATGAGCGAAGAGAAAGATTGAGAACGCACGTTGACAGGGTATTAAGAGTGACACAGTCTACCCAAGGAGGAGGGCAAATTTATGATGTTGTCACAGTGAGGAATGGCCTGAGCTTTAGTGCACGGCATCGCTGAGGGCAAGAAGCAACCATCTACAGGGCAACGTCTGCTGAGAAAGAATTAGCTTCATTCTATCCACACGTACACCCACACATGCTGACAGGCTGTCCCAGTGTGGCCATCTTCCCTGTGGTGAAGTGTCTGATTTGCTAGTTACCAGCTTAAATGTCAATGTGTTTCCCCGAAGCTTGTTTGGGAGTTCTTACATGTTATTGCGTGATTCAGCTATGATCTAGCATGTGTTAAATCAGTTTGCATTTTAGGAATGGCTTATCCACCGAAAAATTATAACTGTTGGTACAGGAAGTTGGACCACTTTCAGGCACAAATGTAAAGCCACCGAATGTTCTTTCCAGCTGATGGTTAAACTCTGAGCATGGGTTTTGCACACGTCCGGATATGTTACACGCACTCTAAAAGGATTTCGTTTTCATGCTTTCCTTGGAACAGTTCTAGCTTTCTACTTGGAACCTTTTCCAAAAAGAGAAAATCCACACAGAACATTTTAAGGGATTCCCCAGAGAAACAAACTGAAGAACACCTAAGCCCGAGCTTTTGACTTTTTTTTATTATATATATATATATATATATATAAATATATATATATATATATATATATTTTTTTTTTTTTTTTTTTTTTTTTACACGTTCCAAAAATTCTAAAACTTTTGGCTAGAACGACACACGTTTGTTTCCGTACTTTTCTTGATACACAGTACTCTTACAATACCACTAATAGCATCTACTTTAGCTTAAGTAGACTCTAATTAGCCACTGATTAACCAAACACATTGGTATTTTAGATGCTAACTGGTTGATAATGGCCGTCACGTCATCAGTAGTTTTGTGCGTGATGTAAGGAAACTGTCAGCAAGCAACAGCTAAAACGGAGAATAAAGAGATTAAAAATTAGACGCGACAAGACAAGCCGATCGCTGAAAATGCAGTGAAAGACCAAAAACCACATGCATCATCCTTTTTATAGTGCAGAAGGAAGCCTAGTCCAGTGCTTTATCAGCATCTGGCACCCATGCTTCAATTGTGAGACGTCATTTCACAAGAAATGGTTTTAGAGGATGTGTTGAGAATAAGAAGTAGCAAGGCAAAAAATGATGAGAGTGCACTAAAGACCACGAAGCAAATGTGCCAATGTCGCTATGAGGTTTTATACTCCAGCCAATAAGGAGCCATGCCAGATTCCACTTGTTGTAGCTCCCATTTTTGCAGGGAGGAAATCCTGCAGCCACAAAAAAAAAAAAAAAAAAAAAAAAAATCAATTCAATAAATAAATAAAAAGTAAAAAAAAAATAAAAAAAAATCAATGCAACAAACCAATGCTGGCGGATGCAAAAAAAAAATATAACCAGCTAAAACATGCCTTTGACACATCCTGAACATGATTACAAAATCTATTTCCTCCACACATGCCGTGAATAAAATAGTTTCGACAGGTCTATGAATGCGTCCTGACTGGTTCTGGGGTATTTAAGATAATATGTATTTATATTTATAGCCTCTCACAACACAGTAGACGGTCCTGGTGTTTCTCTTTGTTTTAGCATTGCTTCATCAATTCTAAAGGCATATAATGATATAAAGAAAACCTAATTTTCCTCATGTGAGCCAAGACGCTTCAATGCTCCCGTTTATACTTACTGACCTGACCACAGTTTTACCTTTTTGTTGTTATTAAGATTGGAAGCCAAGTCTGAAAAAACTGACCTCAGATCAGTACGGATCCATCTCAAGCCTTTGTTTTTGTTGGAATGTTGAACGCGAGGTTCCCCCTCTTGCTCAGACTGGATAAAACCCCAGACATCCGTTATTACTGACTACACTGGGACACTGCCATCACACTTCCCTGTGTAACTAACGACAAGCTTTCAGTCTGCCAAAAACATCCAAAATACTACAAGCGCTTGGTCAGCAGGATTCAGAAAGTAGCCCATCTCAGGTAACCGCTAATCTCCTCACTTGATCTTCTACGGTCTCGGTTCTTATTCACTTCATGTCCATTAAGCATAGAGCACTGATCCAAGATCAGATCCACTGACCTACGATTAGACCCGGTTACGATCTTAAACCCTGCTAGCTTGAAGGACTCCAGACGTAAGCTAAAATGCGCCACCATCTCACCATTCCAGGTATAAAGGGACATTTTTACTACGGACTTGAATCCCTAGCCTGCGTGTGGCGATTGATGGTTCGGCATCCTGCCGTGAGGGCGATGTGTTACTCCCTCATCGCTCTCGCCAGCTGATCACAGCGCTAATAAGGACATGACCAACTCAAGACGTCAATCCTGAGGTGTTAATAACCGGGCCTACATCTGCTGACAGAAGCGATTTCCAATTATCATGATGCATGGCCCAAATTTCACACCATTTCTAAAGTTTTTTTCCCTACTAAGATGATTCATGTACAATAAACTACAAGACGCATGAATTGTATTTTCTGGATTCTTGTTTTCATCCAATAGCATCCGTTAAGTTAATAATAGTAATATTTGCTACTGTTTTTAATGGTAGCCATGACAGTCCAGCGGTTACGCTAGTTGGTTATACTATGCGGTAAAATCCAGCTGCCATGCTAACCAAAAATAGCACACAAACAAAAACTAAGCACAAAGAAAACTAGGTTTATTATTAAGACAATTTGTGTTTAGAAAGATATTTCCAAAACTGGAGTGCAGGACTGTAACACAAGCAGCATTAACGAGACAAAAACTAAACTAGACTAAAACAAAAGGAGGTCTCTGCACTGCTAAGTTAAGGGCCATACAAATCTTGGGTTAAATAAATAATTTTTTTTTTTTTTAATTGGAAGCTTTACCCAGTAAAGCACCATTAATCTTTTTTATTCATCCAAGCAGACAGAATTGATGAGGCATCGTAAACACACGAGTGACTTAATTCATGAATATTGCGGATTTTTGTAGTTATTTTCATAAGTACTTGATCTTTCTTTGTTCTTTTGTAGTTCCTGTTGTTTTTTTCCTTTCAAATCATTTTTGCTCGTTAACATTCTCACTAATTTATTTTAAGAACATGGCGTTAATATCCAACAATTAGACGTATACCTTTTAGTTTACTCTTGTATTGGTCTGGGGATTGGGATTAAAGTGAATCTGCTAAATTAACAATAATTAAAAAAAAACCACCTCTGTAAACAGAGTTATGCAGAACTCCATTTTAACGACATGATCTCCTACGTATGTTAAACAGCTCCGTGAACGACATCTGGTAGCATCTGTTTTGTGTCTCTGCTTGTGTTCGAGTTCTCGGCCTGCACTGCCAGTCCGACGCTGGAGCAGCACTTGCACGCAGAGCGACCTGCTGCCGCTGCCGTACTGTACGGTGGGAGTTTTACAGATACCGGTCTGAGGCGCTAACGAGCAGTCGGAGAACGCGTGCTGTCGAAAAACATTCAGTAGAAAGAAATGTAAAAAGGGAGAAGGAGAATAATGGTGAAGAGCAGGGACAGAGAAGCAGAAGGGGGTGGGAGGGGGCGGAACAGTGGAGGGAGAAATGACAAAGGAAGAAGATGCTCAGTGCATCTCTCTCTCTCTCTCTCATATTCACACACACACTAATGTACACACTACGTCTCATATTTTCAGCTTTACTGATCCAATCCAGTTTCTATGTTCATTCTAAGGAAGGCATGGCCTTTCTGCCTGCCAGCCACTGTGAAGGGGCGTGGCCTTTCTGCCTGCCAGCCACTGTGAAGGGGGCGTGGCCTTTCTGCCTGCCAGCCACTGTGAAGGGGCGTGGCCTTTCTGCCTGCCAGCCACTGTGAAGGGGCGTGGCCTTTCTGCCTGCCAGCCACTGTGAAGGGGGCGTGGCCTTTCTGCCTGCCAGCCACTGTGAAGGGGGCGTGGCCTTTGTTTGCTGGTCTCAGTGAAGATGCAACGCAGGAGGCGTGACGTTTCTGCCCATCAGACCTCGTGAAGGAGGCGTGGCTTCTAAGCCAGTCAGTCTCTCTAAAGGAGTGGCCTATGCTGTAAAAAAAAAAAAAAAAACATGATTTATGACTTAAAGTGAGTTACCTGCCTGCCTTCACGTTTTGAGTTCACTGAAACTCGTACATTAGCTTGATTTCCTCATTATGCTAATTTTCAGCACAAGTTTCAATATACTATAAATTCTAAGGTAGGCAGCCTGGGGTTTTACAAATCAGTTTGAACTTCAACGGGTATTTAGCACACAACATGAACACACCTGGAGTTCAACTCCAGCATGGCCAATCAGGTTTAGTTGTTATCTCCTTCGCTTGGTTTATTAACAGCTGCATTTAAAATACAGCTACAGTCAGTAGTTTAGCGCACTGCTGCATTTCGCTTGCGCTCTACCGTATGGATGTTTCGCCAGTGAGCCTCTTTTATGCAGTGACTGGATCAATAAAGCTTAAATAATGAGATCTGGTTTGTATACTGGTGTCTTGAGAGAAGTGTGTGTGTGTGGATATAGAGAGGAAATGAGTCTTAGCAGCCTTATGAGTCTTTAAGCGAGTTTACATATGAACAGATCTGTCTCAAAAAACAGTTATTTAAGCATTAGCAGCTGTTAAGCAGTTACGAGCTTCGGGAATCCAAACGCAGGCCATAAATAAACACCATGTCAGCTACTGTGAGCAGGCGTGCGATATAGAACGGAATGCACAATGCAAAAACCTTGGTTTAATTTTGACTTCTGAAACAGTGATCTGTATTGTTAGTCTGAAAGCTCTGAAAATAGCAAGCGGTTTTACTTAGCACTTTGTATTAAATAACAATTTTGTCCATAATGTTCAGAGAGCAATATTAAGACAGAGAGACACACAGAAATGGACAGAGAGAGAGAGAGAGAGAGAGAGAGAGAGAGACAGAGAGAGAGAGGGGAAAGGCGATGAGATTACACTGATCAAGTGCAGTAGCAGTGTAAACATCGATCAAACAGTACACGCATGCACCCACACACACGCGCGCGCACACTCTCTCTCATCAATTACTCGGAGCTAGGGTAGTCAGAGGAAACGAGAGCATATAATAAAACATGTTCTCTCACACACACACACACACACACACACACACACACATGCGTGCATGAAGGGGCTTTCCCAACTGAGAAACCCAGGCAAAGTTCAGAGCCGTTGAAATATGGCTGTAATACCGACTACCTTCTGTTCTAAGCTCCTCCAGCAAAGCAATGATCTCACTCAGACCCGTTCTCGCTCACACACACACACACACACACACACACACACACACACACCCCTCCTCACACCGCTCATAAACTCTGCATTTCCAATAAGCTCCATGACACAT
>JAQQZR010000018.1:10131531-10146042 GCA_030068235.1 Notoglanidium macrostoma | reverse complement strand
TATGGGCAATTTAGAGTAGCCAGTTGACCTAATCTGCATGTCTTTGGACTGTGGGAGGAAACCGGAGCACCCTGAGGCAACCCACGCATGCACGGGGAGAACATGCAAACTCCACACAGAAAGGTACCCTGGGTGATCCGGAGATCGAACCCAGGACCTTCTTGCTGTGAGGCGACAGTGATAACCACTGCCTTATATATTATATTATTTCATAAAATTACAATATTATACCACAGCACTGCTGAATTCTCATGACTAATCAGAAAGGGGTGATTGCTTTTCTGTTGGTTCCTGAATTCAAATTCGAACATGGTATCATTTCTATAGTAACAGTTCATTCACATGGATTTGCACGGTGAACGCTCCAAATAAATGTGTTCACATGGTGACATTTATTTAGTTTGCGTGGAAGGAAATTTTTAGAATTATATATATATATATATACATTTTATAGAATTAACAGAAATTACGAATGGATAAAAAGTGTGTAGTTTTTAATAAGTTAAATTTCAATAATACAACACTTGGTAACATGGCAGCAGTACCTTTCTTTGAGCTGAATTGCATCGCACTATCCGGTCGATGATTATTTTCCTACAACTGCACACCCTGTCATGTTTCACTCTATCAGCCATATTTTTGTTGTGTTCCATGTAGTTACTGGGTAATAAATTCCTACTAAAAAAAAGTAAAAGAAAACTATAATACAGTGGTACAGTGTACCATGCCTCAAACCTGGTCACAGATACCCATACTAAAAATCAGCTTATAATTATAAGAAAAAGGATCAGATAAGACATGAAAGAAATATATTTCCCTAGCAACTACTTCATATCCTGATTTTTTTTAAATGATCCCGGCTGCAGGTCCTGCTGTAATGGGTTGTCTATTAAAAGAACACAGCAGCAGCTGTTCTCCTCTAACCATGTAGGTGTTGTGAAAAATCATTGCCTGGGTGGTATATGATAAACAAGAGCACAGACCATTACTTAGGCTGTTCAAATAGTTTTATGTTGATTTTTTTTTCAATGAAACTGCACCTCATATGATTTATGATCAGACTTTTTCTGATTAACCTTGCAGTCTCTTCTTCCCTCTTACCCCCTCTCTCCCTCCCTCTCTCTCTCTCTCTCACACACACACACACTCACTCACACAGAGCATGCTGAATTCAGAGTTAATTCAACACAGATCTTACAGATGGATTGCCTCGTGATTCGGTTTCAAGCTGCGTAGCGTGAAATTTTCAGTCAAAACTGATACACCATCTTGTAAAATGTAGCCCACATATGGTCCAAGTCAGACTCACCCCAAGGGACACTTGAAGCAAATGAATCGGTACAGCTGTGAGATAGATTAAAAAAGGCATTATATTAATATATAATATGATTTCCCAAATCAAATTCTGCACAGGCATATCGGAGCCATTCAAGAAATTTGAGTAGCATCTTGAAAGTACACAGAATAAAAAAACTAGTCTGGCTGAATCAGAGACTAAGATTTTGGGCATTGAAACTCCAGAAAGAGAGTGTGATCAGAGGATAAAGAAGGAAAAAGCAAAAGATTCTCCTTGAAAATACTTTAATGTTCCTGTTTATGCCACGGTTCAAAATTTCAGCTCAGAGGGTTAGCAGCAGTGTTCTGATTTAAAGCCAGGAAAACGTGGCACATTTAAGTGACATCTATGAATGTGACCAAGGACAATATCACATTATAAAATCACCCAAGGCTAATGTGAGCAAAAATTGTACATTTTCTGCTGACATCCCACAATACAGTTCCATAAAGTCATTCAGCTCAGATGACATTGTAAGCCGTGTTATTTGTTAGAAAATCACTGAAATGAAATACTTGTTTGTGCAAACCGAAATTCATCTAGGCCAGTCACCATATTCTGCAAATTTTTGTGATTCCTCTTCTACAGCATACCTGACTCTAATCATCAGCTAATTATCAAGGCTCTTTCAGGTTTGTTAGAGCAGGGGAAACAGTAACATATAAAGAGTATGGGGTCCCAGGACTGGACTTGATAACCAATGTCCGTCCTTCCATCCATCCATTATCTATACCACCTATCTGTTAAGGGTCACATGGAAGCTGCAGCCAATCCTAGATGACTTTGGGTGAGACACGGGGTACCCCCTGGACAGGTCGCAAATTAGAGAGATGGACAGCCAGTCACATTCACATCCACAACGATTGGAAATTCAGCGCAGCCAGTTGATCTAACCTGCATGTCTTTGAGCTGTGGGAGGAAACCAGAGCGCCCAGAGGAACCCACACAGGCACGTGGAGAACATGCAAACTCCACACAGAAAGGCAGGCAGGTTGGAACCTAGAACCTTCTTGCTGTGAGGCAACAGTACTAACCAATGTACTGTAAATGGATAAAAACCATAGTGATTGAATATATATCTATATACTTGCTTTATATTTGGGTATATTTTACGTTTCCATTCATTCCACAGCGCTATAGAATTCTCAAATCTGATTGGTCAGAAGGTGTTGATTAATTTTCCATAGCAGCAGCTCTGACTGTAATTCAGCCCGTAATTCAAAACACAGGGTTATATACATGCACTCATTCTAATACGTTATTGTTTCTATAGAAACAGCTAATTCACACTGGCTAATAATAAGCAAGAAATAACACACAGGAGACCGTAGATATAAGCGTCCACCATTCAAGCCCTTCTGCATGAGCTGTTGCTATAGGAATGATAGGCCTATATCATTTACATTACATTGTTTCAAAATAAAAGAACAAAAAAAGTTTTTTAAACAAAGAAAAGCATAGCCATGCATACGGTGACGTTATCGCTAAGGAGACTCCAGTGTCAAGGCTTTGTAAGTCAGTGTTTCGTCGCATCCAAAACATTAAATGTAAAAATAAATGTTTTGAAAGCATGAAGTGTCATTATAAGAAAATTATTCATGTCAGGGTGGTGTGACGTAGGGTGGCGTGAAACAGGGTTATTACCCCGAAGTTATTTATTTACCAGATGCTTTTATCTACGATGTCTTACACATGAGGAAGAATACATAATAAGATTTGATACAAAGCTGACTGTGAAAAATACAACTTAACACACACATAGTGATTAGGGTAAGTGCTAATACTACTGAGGAGTGCTACAAATGCTGGTCATGAAACAAAACAAAAAAAACATCTGTTAAAGATTTGTTAAAGGGCTGTGAAAAACACAGCTTAACACAATCGTGCGCACACACACACACACACACACACACACACACTGATTCCAAAAAAGTTGGGACACTGTGTAAAACATAAATGAAAACAGAATACAATGGTTTGCAAATACTTTTCGACCGATAAGATAGTTACTGTTCAAACTGGTAAACTTGATTGTTTTTTTGTAAATATACACTCATTCTGAATTTGATGCCTGAAACACATTCCAAAAAAGTTGGGACATGGGCAACAAAAGACTGGGCAAGTAGTCCAATGCAAAAAAAAACAGCTGTTTGAAACATTCCACAGGTAAACAGGTTATCTGATAGCAGGTGATAGTATCATGATTTGGTATGAAAGGGACATCGTCGAATGACTCTGTCGTTCACGAGCAGGGCTGGGGCAAGGTTCACCACTTTGTGAATAGTTGCGTGGGCAAATATTCCAACAAATTAAGAACAATGTTTCACAACATACAATTGCAAGCAATTTAGAGATTTCACCGCCTACAATCCATAATATCATCAAAAGATTCAGAGAATCCAGAGAAATCTCTGCATGTAATAGGCAAGGCTGAAAAACGACATTGAATACCTGTGACCTTCAATCGTTCAGACGGCACTGCATTAAAAACCGGCATAATTGTATAAAGGACATTATTACATGGGCTCGGGGACACTTCAGAAAACCATTGTCAGTAAACACAGTTCTACAAGTCTACACAACAACATCCAGAAATGCTGCTGATTTCTCAGGGCCCAAGCTCATCTGAGATGGACTGATGCAAAGTAGAAAAGTGAGCTGTGGTCTGAGCTGATGAGTCCACATTTCAAATAGTTTTTGGAAATCATGGACATTGTGTCTCTATTGTTACCAGAGGACAGTTCAAAAGCAAGCATCTGCGATGGTATGGGGGGGTGTTAGTGCACATGGCATGGGTAACCTGCACATCTGTGAAGGCACTCCTGATGCTGAAAAGTACATACAGGTTTTGGAACAACATAAGCTGCAATCCAGTCTTTTGAGGGACATCACTGCTTTTTCTAATAAGACAATGCCAAGCCACATTCTGCACGTTATAACAGCATGGCTTGGTAGTTTAAGAGTGTGGGTACTAGACCTGCCTCCCATTGGAAATCTGTGGCGCATTATAAAGCAAAAAATACAACAATGGGGACCTGGGACTGTTGAGCAACCGAAATCGAATATCAATAAAGAATGGGAAAGAATTTCACTTGCAAACCATCAACAATTAGTGTCCTCAGTTCCCAAACACTTACTAAGTATTTTTAAAGAAAATTTTACTATACTAAGTTTTACTTATACTAAGTATTTTTAAAAGAAAATGCCATGCCAACTTTTTTGCAGCGTGTTGCAGGCATCAAATTCAGAATGAGTGGATATTTACAAAAAACAGTAATGTTTATCAGTTTCAATATTACATATCTTGACGTTGTACTGTATTCAACTGAATATAGGTCAAAATGATTTGCAAATCATTGAATTCCCTTTTTATTCAAGTTTTACACAGCATATCAAACTTTTTTGGAATTGAGGTTGTAAGTGCCAAGACTGTGAAGCAACTAGTAGCGATAATTAGAGGTCATGTGCAAGATCATTTTGGCAAAAAAATAAATAAAAGGATTTCTGCACCGATTTGCATTATTAATTAGCATTAGATATTGACTAACAGAATTCAATATTTTGCCTTTTCTGTTTCTGAAAATCGAAAATCATTTATTGCATCGTTAGTCCACAAAACCAAGCCGACAATAAGTAGAGAAAATATAAAATATAAAACTATACGTGGTCTACAAATGGACTAGAATGTCGTGCTTTCAGGTCATGTCTCAATCCTGCAGCGTAAAAGTCCTCAGGTGGAACTTCTTCACTCCTTCAGTGTCATTTTAGGCGCCAAAATTCTGGTGTGTTTCTCGCAATAAGAAAGAAACACCATCATACCCAGACATATGAACTCCCGAAAAAAGAGCCAGGAAGTTCCTGCATGGACATCCATTGCTCCTGGAAGAGTTGGGTCTCCCGACATTTCTTGGAGGTTGTGAGGGAATCTACACCAAGCTGGGCAATTAATTCCACCATCACACAGTCACAATTGAAAGAGTATGCAATACAGGGATTGATTAAATGGGATTCTCGCTCCCAGGGGTGAGAACCACATACATAGCACATTTACTGTCTTTCCCCTGCTTCCAACACACTCGGTACAACTCATCAGGCAATTATCAAGTCTTTCATAAATATGGGTTGAGTGTGTTAGAGCGGTGAGATATGTAGGGCATGCCGTTCCCCCTAGCGTAACTGCTGGAGGTTGAAAGCCCACTTTAGAATGAGCTAAATACAATACGATGGCTAATAAGGAGTGAAAGCTAACAGCCCGCAATCACAATCAAGCGGTTTTGCTTTTTAGTAGGTATCTAAGCACCGAGTCGGCATTTCACTCATAACATTACATCAGTAACTCCAGAAGATGAGTAGACAACAACCGCGTTCAAATGTCTTCACAAATTCATTTTCGATTAACTGGTGGGTGTTGCTTCCTCATGGCTCCAGGCTCAATACAGGATCAATCCTGAGCTTGGGTTACTGTCGGTGTGGCGATTTCTCATGTTCTCCCTGCGGGTTTCCTCTGGATTCTAAGGTTTCCTCCCAAACATATGCTCCACTCTTAATTGTCCCTAGGTATGAATGAGTGTGTGATGCTCTGAAATTTCCCATGCTAAATATTAAATATGAGTTGGGTTCTCAAACATGCTAGAGAGCACCAGTAAACACCGATTCCTCTTATTTCTTCTTCCTTCTGGTGCTTTATTCCAGATACACAGGGGTACATGTAAACACACAACCCGTGGCAGGTGCTCTCTAGAGGTTTGTCCGTTCTGGGTTACTGTAGCAGCGCAACATGGCGGCTCTGTATCTGCAGATATAAAGGGCTCATTCTAAGCTTATGAAAACACAATGATTCATAGTCACAGGTAATTATACTTTAATAAGATGAATTATGAATTCCATACATATATTATGGAATATATACCCCATTTCTGCCAACATATACCCTTAGTGGACCTTTAAGGTCATGCTAGACTGGTGTAACAATAAAGTATGATGCATTCATTGAAATATGCTACTAGTGTTATAACCACTGAAGTTTCCCTTCACATTTTTAATGAAATTAAAAACAAGCTGTACTTTTATTGCTTATATACATTACACCAATCAGTCTCCCTTAGCAGGCGGTTTAAACAGCATTTCAGTAACGCTAATCAAGAAAATCATTTACTTCTTGCACCACTAATGCAGAATGTACGTCAGTAGTCGCTCTCTTTAAAAATGCAAAGTTGCAAGCAGATATATTATACTTCCTGGCATACTAATCCAAACAAGAGCAAAAAGAAAAGAATATTTGCACAGAACATAGCTTTAAAAATGCAGTGCAGGAGAGCAGGATTAATAGTTGCTTACTGTATACAGCTTCTTGTGTTCATGCAGGAGTGTTTCGCAGAAGCGAAAGAAAGAAGCACGTTGCCATCTAGTGGTTACAGTGAAGGCAGGGTTAATACGATATCTCTGGTCAGAAGGGGTTTTGTTTTTTATTACAGCAGCTTTGAGCAAAGTAGAGAATATAATACAAATCAACAGTTTACAACGGTGCTTGAAAGTTTGTGAACCCTTTAGAATTTTCTAGATTTCTTTATAAATATGATGCAAAAGATCATCCGATTTCCACCCAAATCCTAAAAGTAGATAGAGAACCCAGGAAAAAATATATATCGAGTTATATCAGTATAAAGCGGAGTTCCATTTACCGCCCAAAATGTGATCATTTTCTAATAACTGCGCATCTTGAATCAATTGCCCTTACAAAGGATTATAATTTGTATTGACTAAAGTACATGCTATTAAGTAATTACGGTTAAACTCAATGTGGAACGTTCCTGTACCTGTTATCACTTATCATCTCCTTTACTCTCTTCTGAATTAAAAAAAATTAAAGTTTTAGCTTGTCATGTCACAGAGAAAACAAAAACGAAAAGACTTTCCTGTCTATAAACTTCATGTTACAAATCACCGACTCCTTGACTAAAGGTTTAACCAAATCAACGTTACATTTTTCTTTGTTATATAACAATTGTTATTCATTCATTATTAATTCGTGTGGATTAATGTATTTGAACGATGGCATTAACATAAACCCGTGACTCGAATTACAGCCGGACACTAAACTTAATTAACACCTTCAAATGAACCAGATTTGAGACCAAAACACTTCTAACGCAGTCATGATCACTTTTATTAATCAGTTACCTTACAGCACATACAATCTTCAGCTAAGAAAAGGATACACAAAGGAAAAAAAAAAAAAAAAAAGTTCATTATGCTTCTTTCACCAACAGAAACATGACTACACACTTATACATGGCTTCAGCTGGGAAAAAAAAAAAAAAAAAAAAGTATAATCCATTAATCATTTTTAAATAGGAGGGTTTCTAAAATGTTTCTCTAAACATCTGCATCGTAAAGTTTCGTAAATGTATTGCCATTTGGAGCGGTTGAGTACCCGCACTGTGAGACCGCAGCTTACACTTAATACGTATCGTTTTGATGTTATTGCGTTTTGAAGGTTTGTTTTGGATCAGCGGATCGGTTTCATTAAACCGATCTTGTAAAATCTCAGCGTTCAGGTGATCATGTTCAAAAGCGGCTTGAGATTGCTGACAAAGGCAAATCTAATTGTCTTAGGGACGGGGCTGAATGATCCTCTTCTCACGTCGACCAAATAGCAATAAAACTTCATCCAGTCCTGTAAGAATGGCTCTGATTTAGAGCACTGGAGAGAAAACGTACTCTTAGAAAAATAGATTTCTTAAAACGCGTTAAGTATAGCTGAACGGCGAGAAACGTTAATGTCATAAATAAACGTCTGCGATACGAAATACCAAAAAGAGGAAGGATATCTTACAAATTAGCAATGTGTTTTTGTTGTGTGTTTATATCCGAAACCTCTCACCACATCTGAAGCTTTACGGACACGTTGAAGAGGAAAGCGCGCGGCGACGTCCGAGACATCGGAAGAGGGAACAGAAGTACCCGTTCTTAATTCAGAAGAAAGCTTGCGAATTCAAAGCTGACGATGGACGGGTTGTTAGTGTGTATTGCGAGACTGCGATCACAGTGAGTTGAGTGAGAATGTGTAAGACGGAGCATTTACGGAAATACTGTATATATACAAGAGCATAGCACACCGACAAAGAAGCTCAGATGGAAAGAGAACACAGAAACCGCTTATTACTCAGAATCTAAGCATCGTCGTGGCGAATGAAACGTGAAAGCTACGTTCATGTGAACTTTAATCGCGTTAAACGGAAAATGGACGTCATCCTTTTCGGTTCGCTTGTTCCAATAGGGAGTTGGAAGGAGGTGTTTAAGGGAACGTTTTGTTTTGTTTTTTTGTATCAAGGATGCCTCATTGCTGTATTCACAGTAACCCAAGTTATATTGCTTGCTGCCTGAATTTATCGTTCAGCTCATGTCCTGGTAAACACGCACCAGGCACGAGATGCTGCTGGCTGGAAACCCAAACACATGAAGAAGGGACACTGACCAAGGGGCAGAAGAGCAAAGGTTATTGAGATCGAAAAGCATTTCAAAGAGTCTGTAATAAATCAGTACATACACACTTGACCCATATATTGGTCTCTACGAGGTCAGACAAAACACCCAATCTGTCCAGCAGAGAGCACATACATACAGGAAGGAGCAGAAAATGAAATCCTCCAGCCCAAAACAATGAACCAAACAAGAACTAATATCTAAGAAATTGCACTTATGGCAGTCTCCTTGTAGATGCCTTGAGCAAAAGAAATAATAACATCATAATATAATAATACGAAGAAATAATGACAATACAGTTTGTGGTGATTTTTGCCCTGCTATACTGGACCCACGAGGTCCTGCTTCGAGATGTTGAACCATCCAGGTCTACGTGTTAATATTTACCAGCCTACGGAATAGAAAAATGTTGAAGCAGGCCCTCATATTGACACTGGAGTGTTCGATTCACCCGGACTGAGCTTTGAACGGCTGGGTTTTCAGGCGTACTGTGCAGTCAGTTCCTGGCTGATGAAGCGGCGCAGGCGCTCCAGGTACTGGCTGTAGAGCTCGATGTCGTTGTGGCCGGCTCCCTCCACCCACAGAGGCTCCACGGCCTTGGGGCAGCGCTCGAACAGGGCAAGGCCGTGCGAGAAATCGATCACCTCGTCCTCGGTGCCGTGGATGATTAGTACTGGAGACGTGATCTTTGACACTTTCTCGATGCTGAAAAAGAGGTTGGGGTGTCGGTTAATATAGTAGAGAGAAACGGATTAAAGTCCTGGAGATTGTGTCACAAAATGATGTGCGCTAGGGTTGCGAAACCACCTTCATAAGCTGACATGATCATCTATCTATCCATCCTTACGTCCACTCACGTCCACTTTAATAGGAACACCTGGTCAATTATGCAGTTATTCTATCAGCTAGTCATGTGGCTGAGTGACTTTAACCGGGGGCAAATTGGGATGGCTAGATGACTGGGTTTTGTGGGTGATCCTAGTATGCAGAAGGACAAGAAGAAGGACAACCGGTGACCCGGCAACAGGGTCACGGGCACTCAAGGCTCACTGATGAGTGGGGAGCAAAGACTAGCCCGTTTGGACCGATCCCACAGGAGAGCTACTGTGGCACAAATTGCTGATGAAAGTTGCGGTCTATGATAGGAAGGCGTCAGAACACACAACGCAGTGCACCTTGTTGTGTACGGGGCTGCGAAGCCGCAGACTGGTCCATGCTGACCCCTGTCCACCTCTGAAAGCGCCTACAATGGACACGTGAGCATCAGAACCGGACCATGGAGCAATGGAAGAGGGTGGCCTGATCTGATGAAGCGCATTTTCTTTTACTTTATGTGGACAGCCGGTGCATATGCGTCACTTACCTGGGAAAGAGCTGGCACCAGGATGCACTATGGGAAAAATGCAAGCCAGCAGAGACAGTGTGATGCTCTGGGCAATGAACTAACGGTTCACTTGCCGCCTAATATATTCCACCCCTTGACAGGAGCAATTGTAATGAGAAAATCGATGTTATTCACTTAAGCTTGCAGCAAAAGGGAACCAAAAATCTGCCCAATTATCCTCTAGTGTAGGTTCAGCATAAGACTATGAAATCTCCAGGTGTAGTATTGAGAGAAATGATCCTTCCTCAGCTGTGTTTTGTTTTGCTTGCGCACCTACGGTCGCATTTCTAACATCTACATATTATGAACGGAGTTTAGAGAGGCTAGTAAGGTATCTTAAGAACGTTTTGCGAATTCCATATAATAGGAGAAAGTAAATTACATACACGCCCTGCGATTTGAACACTAGTAAATAGTCATGGCGCGGTAAAGCCAACCAAAGTGCCCCAAAATCAGATAATGATGCATTTGGCACAGGAAACACTTTGAACGGGCGTGTTTATTGCCTCCACCCAGTCTGTTATCTAAAAAGTAATTATGAATATCCATGTTCTCTGCTTTCAATCCCTCTCGCTAACTGGGTAGTGGAAGCACCTACTTCGGAAAGGCGTCAAAGCAGTAGGTCTTCTTGGTGTCGGGGAAGGCCACTCTCATACCCGAGGTGAGGGGGGAGTGCAGGACCACGGCGGCACACTCGTACCGTGACGCCAGGTCCACCGTTGGCACCGTGCCAATACTCTGCCCATAAAGGATGATGTTCTCTGGACTGATCCCATATCTGGAAATAAATTAAAGGAAAAGATAGGACATATAATCTGTATAAGACTTTCATCTTGGGAGGAAAACTTACTGACAACTACAAAGCACTGATGCTGGAGCCTCCTACCACAGAGATCACCTAAACGTGTGTCCTTATAACAACCGTCAGGCATGTTTTTTTAGTTTAGTGGTGCAGTTTATGTAGTGTCAATGATACAAGTCCCTGTGAATGAGCTGTTACGATAGAAATCATATTGTATTAGAATGAGTGCATGAACATAAACCTGTGATCTGAATTAAAGCGACTTTCAGAGCTGCCGTTAGAAAAGATAAATCGACACCTTTAAAGACGCCATGCGTGTCGTCACATTTTGACATCGTCTGGCAACATTTTCAAATGTCACTGACTTAAGTAAATAAACAGACACGTGCTTGGCCAGCATTCTTTTTTTAAAGACGGTCTTCAGACTATCAGACATATAATTTCTTGGATATTTTATCCTTAAGGGTATACAAACATTTGCACTTAAAGACCATGTAAAGCAGAAAAACTGTATTTTTATGAGTTTATCACACCACGGAAAAACGTTACTGAATACCAAGCCAGACGTGAAGGATTTAAAAATTGCGAAGTAGATATAATTAGGTTCAATCTTCTCAGAGACGCAGGGAGCGTGTCCGCTGAATGCGCCGGAACCATGCTCAATCACGCCAAACCACGCCCAAGCTCACTTGTACATTAGCCATCCCACCTCTCCTGGGAGCTCCGGGAGTCTCCGGCGTCCTGACAGCGGCTCCATGACTCCCGCGAACTATATACGATATCCTGGAAATATTTTTTGAGGGCAAGAGAACGAGAAAGAGTGAGTGAGCGCGCATGCGTGTGTGTGAGTGAAAAATGTAGTGAGCTAGGATACGGGCTAATCCCCACAGTCCATCCATTTGAGAAACAAAATGGCACCATTTCGAATCCCGCTGCGTGCTAGTGCCGCGCCGCGCCGCCAAGTTGGACATGAAGGACGTTTAATGACTCGCAAACGAGTGTTAATGTGCTAATGCGCTGCAATGTTTATGAGTTGTGGTGTTAGGGGCGGGGTTATGCTAATTAGGAGACTCCAGCGCATCACAGCCGTTTCTGACGTATTTTGTGCAATACGTCTATGTACCTCTGTAGTTATTTGATATCTCGTGTGACATGCTGCTTTAAGGTTTAGCCCAGGTTTGGCGGTCCTCCAGACACGGCTCTAGAGAAGAACACTCGACTCTGTGTTTATACAGTTCCCAGTGTCAAGGTTGAAGTATGAGCACTTTACATAATTTAGAGCAATTTGGAGGTCAGGTCTGAGCATGGTCAAATGCAGTAAAGCAGTACTCTTAGCAGCAGTAGGAAATTTTCCTAAATAACCAAATCTTCCCATAAGGTTGCCTTTTGCTCACCTGGTGCGCAGCGCATGCCAGGCAGCGTCTATGTCAGCGTAGAGGTTCTTCTCAGACGGCTTCCCAGTGCTGGCTCCATAACCCGAGTAGTCGTAGGAGAAGATGTTGCAGTTGATGCGTGTGCCCAGGCCAATGTAGAAGCTACTCATCTGTCCCAGATCCACAGCGTTACCATGCGAGAACAGCACCGTGTACCTGCCGAGAGCCATACAGGCGCACAACTCCTTTAGTACCGAGTGAAAGATTAAGACTACAACGAACAACAACAACAAAAAAAATTATGTCCTTTAGTAAGAGTATGAGGCTTTTTGTGAACATGTTCAAGGATTAAGTTTACCTTCAGAGGACTTATACGTGCTCCAAAATGAAGGCTTAGGCTTATATGAAATGTTGGTTTTGTTTAATTAAAACAGAGGAGGCTCAAATAAAATAATTGTTCTGAAATTGGATGAATGATTACAACATGATCAGGAGTTAAAAAAAAAAAGAAACAATTATGACTATGACTGCGACCATCATTAGGCAGCACTACAACTAAACAGACAGCAGCACGTTCATTCACGAAAATAAATACCGCAAAAATGCATCACTCTATAGAATGTTTTTTAAAAAATTGCCCCGGTGCACAGTTTATGTAAAGAAGGTCCTTGCCTGCGGTCATGGAAATCCTATATAAATAAAGAAGAGCATTTTATTTACTGACATATGCAGGATGGAAACGGTAGCCTGTAGGTATGCAACGATATCACTCGATGACGGTACACATTTACAAAATAAAAAAAGGAACCATGTTTATCATCAGGCTGGGTAATCTCTTAGTCCTAGCTGTAACGATTTAACTAAAACGAGGGAATGACTAGATATTGCGGGAACAGATTAGTAAAATGCACCCTCGATGTGTATTTTTGTTTCATTTCGGGTCATGAGCAGGCCTCTGGGAAAGAGCTTTTGTGCAACTGACTGACTGCCATGAACAAACGGAAAGAGAAGCAACTGGATTTAGTTGTATTATGCTTAGGCTGACTATAGCCTTCACGAATGCTCCTGAGTGTTAATTAAGAAAAAGCCTTTTTGCATTTTTAATAAAAAGGAAACAGTTATATTTCACTCCAACCTTTGCAAATGTTTGTAAATAATTCTTGTTGGTTATTAAGAAAATTATAATTTGTTACATTAAAAACCCATATAATATATATAAACATGTATTAATGTTAACGACCGTATGATTTCTACCTGGCTGTTGGGGCACAGCGGATATACATGCAGCCCACTTTGTTCCCACGACTAGAGCGAGTCAGGAAGACTTCTGTCCTGTCCAGCTCTCTTTGGGAGTACTGGAACTCAGCTCGCTCTGACAGATGGAGCTTCCACCTGCCCTCTCCACCTCTGTCCCCTCCTCCTCCTCCTCTCCGACTCAGCCGAGAACGAAGACCCGAGGCGCTCTGGTTTGAGGTTATGGTCGAGGGCGAGTCCAGTTCAGGCAGTAAAGTGTAAGTGGGCTCTGGGGGAAGGAAGGCCAGCTTCGCTGCAATCCGACTCGGGCAAGGAGGGCAACAGAAAAGGCCGCACAGCTCGCTGACCGACAATCCGTTCATCTTTCCAGCACCGAGTTACAGAAAAACTGGAAGAATCTGAGAACAAAACAATAAACACATCCAACACCATTAGATAAAGTCACTGCTATTACTTTCTTGTGTCAGGAAGCTCATGGTCAAATATGAAGCTTGCCAGGACAAAGAAAAGTCATGTTCATTACTATGAGAGTGTAATGAGGTGGTGCAATGTGAAGCTTTTCGTCATTCGGATGCATTACCTGTTTTATTCTGATCAGGGTCGCGGTGGTTATAATCTGTATATATATTGCGAAAACAACTACATTTGTCAGAAAATCATAGGCAGGTGCAAACAAAATGAACAGCGGGAGTAGGCGGGATTGTTCGAACTTTCTGCAGGACCAGGCATGACTGGTCAGAACTTCTTCAGAAGCAGGCAAGAATGGGATTTAAAAAAGAACAACAGTCTAACGCCCCCCCCAAGAAGGTCCTGGGTTCGATCCCCGGGTCACCCAGGGTGCCTTTCTGTGCGGAGTTTGCATATTCTCCCCGTGCAT
>JAQQZR010000018.1:10069906-10089206 GCA_030068235.1 Notoglanidium macrostoma | reverse complement strand
CACACACACACACACACACACACACACACACACACACACACACACACACACACACACACACACACACACCTTCCTGCGTACTTCCCTGTCCAGCTCATTGTAAGTCTAGCCTCCTACCTAGTGCAAAGCCTTGTTATTTTTTTGGTTTTACTGTGTCCTTGACCTTTGCCTGTCTATTTAGATTATTCTTGCTGCATTGGATGAAGATTTGTGTCGGACCCATGGCTGTTTTTTGACTTTGGATTGTGTTTTGGAAAAGCACATGGATCATCAACATGCGCCCAAGTCCTGTCAGTTACAGTGTCCTGCCAATCAGTGTTTTATTTATTTATTTATTTATTTATTTATTTTTACCGTTTGAGTCATCTGGAGTGAAGCACTTGTAAAAAAAAAATACTCAATTTTAAGATACTTGTATTTTTATTATTACTATGAACCTTGAATTTACTGATTTTGTCAAACTGTACTATATGTTACAGGCAAGATCAGAGGCGACACCTTGCAGGGGTCTGTGACACTCTGCTTCAGTGCATATAACTGAAATGACAAACAGCACACGTACAGGGCATAACATCCTGAAATCGATTACTACAGTGTTCCGAGGATGAAATAACAATCGCGCTATATTCAAAGTTAATAGACTCTGAAATGGCAATCAGTGTGTTGCTGTAACTGCATGTACCTCATAAACAGCAAGGTCGATGCCAGCGTAAGGGATAATACCCAGCATGTTGGGGACATAACCTTTATAGAAAGCCTTAATGCCCTCTCGTTTCAGAATTGACCTGGCACAGTCAATCATCCCGGAATACTGGCCGGTACTCCTCAGGGTCAGTCTGGTCTTCACTACCTGGTGAAACAGAAAACAGTATATACAGTGGTGTGAAAAAGTGTTTGCCCCCTTCCTGATTTCTCATTTTGTTCCATGTTTGTTACACTTAAATGTGTCAGATCATCAAACAAATTTAAATATTAGTCAAAGCCAACACAAGTAAACACAAAATGTGGTTTTTAAGTGAAGGATTTTATTATTAAGGGAGGAAAAAAATCCAGACCTACATGGCCCTGTGTGACAAAGTGATTGCCCCCCCTGGTAAAACATGACTTAACACTACCACACCTGTTCTCAATCAAAAAACTTGTGTTGTCTTTGACTAATATTTAAATTTGTTTGATGTCAATATTAGTCAAAGACAACACAAGTTTTTTGATTGAGAACAGGTGTGGCCGTAATCAGGCCTGGGTGTGGCTAGAGATATTGAACTCCGGTGTGATGAACCACCGTTAAGTCATGTTATACCAGGTGGGGCAATCACTTTGTCACACAGAGCCATGTAGGTCTGGATTTTTTTCCTCCCTTAATGATAAAATCCTTCACTTAAAAACCACATTTTGTGTTTACTTGTGTTGGCTTTGACTAATATTTAAATTAGTTTGACGATCCGACACATTTAACGGTGACAAACATGGAACAAAATGAGAAATCAGGAAGGGGGCAAACACTTTTTCACACCACTGTATACATATATATCTACATTGTGATTATTGTTCAGAAATTACGAATAGTAGTGAATACAGTTCAGAAAGGCCTGACTGCAAATCCATCTTTTAAGAAACTAAACTATGGTATAGTTCAATAATAACGCTCAAGAAACATTAAATTAACTGATGAAGTCATCATGGAGATTTATGTCTGAAAGTGGAAAAAATGAAATGAAATACTCACCTCCATAGGGTAAATGGACGTTTGTGCTGTGGCACCAGCTAAAGAGCCAGCCATGAATCTCTGTACTGTCTCTATTTTATCACCCTCCGATGACAGATACTTCTTATACTGAAAGGAAAATTTACCATCAATGAGTGCAGATGGGCACACAGAATTTAAAAGCAGTTGTCATAAAAGTTACACTGCACAATGAATAAAGATATGCTGGCTCATAGTCTTTCACAGTCATACAATCACGGAAAATACAAAACCTTCAGTGCAGCAATTTAACATAAACCATACGACAAAGCTTCCCAAACAGAAATATGGTTACTGTTATAAGTATTTAACCTTTTACTTAGCTGATCATAACCTACTCCACTTTCAAATTCTTAGTTTGAAATTCATGCTGGACATGATTTTAGTTTGCTTGGAAGGAGTAAGACTTTCTTCATTCTGCCCGCTATGTGGATGACTTCATTTTATGGCATATTTAATAGGTTTGCTTATTTAAAATATGGTGCATAGCCCAGTTCTACTACCTTTTGTTCTGGACAGACATGGTAGTGTCTTTTGGACTGATATTGCCGTTTGCTGGACCCATATAAAAGGCACCACCTTGTGTCCATGACTCCAGTTGAGTAGCCTATAAAAGGTCCCCACTACATCACGTTCTCATCCAGTCAAGAAAGCGGATTTAAGAACGTTTGCAACCAGCACTCACAGAGCCCTGCCCTAATTGAAGCATAATGCTGTTAGCGATGCAGGAAGCAAACCTCCCAGGTTAAGGAAATACTGCGTCACTTACTTCTGTGCTCAGCAGTGAAAAGAAGAGCAGATCACGTATTCACTGGCCTTAGTGACTCACTCAGAAAACCAAGTTGTAAGCAAATATCTAGCCATCATATTACTATGCATATAAGATTTTATGTGAGCAATGAACACGCCAGATTGTTTGCGACCATGGATATGAGATATACAGGAGATTTCTCAACTTCACATTGGCGAAAGTTTAGTTGTTACCCACTGCATTCATGTGTATGTGAACTAGACAAACTGTCCCAACATCATGTGCTTAGCCAAACAAATGTCCAGAGTCAATACTCAGAGTCAATCACCATTGGCTACTTTTCACTCGCATGCAAGCCTTCTTGACAGAGCATAGAGGCGTCTCGGTTACTGATGTAGTCATGAAGTTGAAGGGCCACGCTTCACCTATATGTAAACTTTCTTTGTCCAACTCGATGCTACTACTGACAACTCCAACCATGTGCAGGACTGTGACAAGGCGACTGGCAGTTTACAAGGCAATTTACGACTTCGTCTCTAAAAGTGGCTCACAGGCGAGGAATAGACAAATGCTTTGGGTCAGGGTCCATCTGCAGCTGTATGAGTTTCCAGTGCTACCACCGCCGCACACTGCAGCACATTTGACACACTATATAAAAAGAGGGTGTTGATAGACTCATTTTGCCTACACAGACCATTGTTCTGTCCCTTGTTAATGTTACTTATGAAGCCTCATGAGACCAGACCTGAAATACCAGGTAAACTGGTCAGTGTGGCACAACAGAAAACACAACAGAAAAATCAATCATGGTTATGGCCACGTGGATCGACTCCAGCATATTCTCTTTCTGGGTCTATCCAAAAATGTACATAGCAACATTGTCTGCTCAATGGGAGAAACACTGATGACTTGCCATTGGAAACACATAATGTAGTAAAAAGTCTTCCTAGAGGTGCACTAATTCTTTGACGTTCATGCAAATCTATAGCCTTATGGCCCCACAGTGGGAGCTTGGTGCTAAGCGGTCTGTGCAACTTGACATTGCAGATGATAATATACCCAAGGCAGCCTTGTGTCCTATGAGTTTCAGTACGTTTGTTATCGCAACTATATATGAGCGCTGTCTGTGGATGTGCACCATCAGGACATGTTACAAACCCTCGCAATGATGTTGATACATGGCCTTCATTAGGTCAGAAAACAGGGTTGAGGAGAATGGCCAGAATGTAGTGGGATGTAGTCCACAGACCCACATGGGGTCATGAAGGTAAACCTAATGATCACAAGATGATGAATTATTCAGCAAGGAAACAAGCGAATGGAAACATTTCACTAGTTCCAATGAACCTGCCCTGGCAACCCTCTCCTCAGCCTCAGGACCAAATCTTGTGTTGTGCTGCCCAGATATATTCAGTCAATACAATAAAACATTGGCATGTTTTTATTCCACACACCGATACGTCAATGCAGATCCGATGGAAACAAGGTTATTGCAAACGGTAGTTTAAAAGCGTAGCATAATTTGAATGGTATTGTAATAATGGGGTGATCCCGTGAACACTGGAAGAAGAGAAAGCAGGGAGCATTAAAACAACTGTACGACAATAGCATACTACAATGTCATGAAGTACCAGTAGGCATTATATAATCCTCTTCAATTTTTTTTTTCCAGTCCCAGATAATTATTCTCATGAAGAACTATGTAATTAGCTCATGAGTTTAATTGGGTAGTGAAGTGCTTGGGAAATACAGGGTCAAAGACTTTATGACAGCCCACCTGTTCATAGGCCATGAATTTGATAGCGGTCTCGGGGGCGATTTTTAACACATTGAGGCCATTTCCCCTCCATAGAGATGTCACTCCTCCTTCATTAAGCATCCGGTTGAACCCCCCCACCAGACTGACTTGGTTTGACCTGGATGCATGAACCTAAAACAGGACAAATCTGTGAAACACCAAGACTCCTAGCAATACATTGCAATACAGTATGACCCTTCCTGAATGAACTCCTACAGTGTTCATTTTTTGGATTACTCTGTACAAAGCAAAGGTAAAACGCAATATTCATGTACATCCTTGCTCATTTCCTGTTCCGAAAATACATGTTCATTCATGTAAATCCATCGTCCTATAGTTTCAACAGAGACATAAAAACTGCATAATCTAAACAACATATTGCAACTGCATATTGTAAACAACTCTGCATACCTGCATAAAAACCTTTATTCTATCCAAAGGTGCAGTGCCTGTTCGAGAAACGGCCCCTGCTGTTGCCCCGGCAACGAGCTGTCTCCACCAAACACCAGAGATTTTCTCCTCGTTGGTAAACTCATCGGGAACGACCAGATTATCACCAATGTCCAGCTGCTGACTTGGAGAGGCATAGAGTTAGGGTTATGATGCTATATTAATGCTAATAACATGATAATTGCCATTTGGGTTGCCTTTTAGGGAGAAGGGAAGGAGTTGCACGAGACTATTTCAAAAACGTTTAAGCTTGTATTTAAGAGACTAGTACGAATCAATGCATGGGAGTATCGGGAATCATGTTTGTAAGGAATAATTTCAAGGCATCTTTGAAATTAAATGGATTATTGCACTTTCTGAAACTAAAACCTGCACCTGTTGCAGTCGTATACTATGAAGCGATGCTTGAAATCCTGTGGGAATAAAACTAGTCATAAGATTTAGATGGCATATAGGATCATAGTCATACAATCATGGAAAGAGGAAAGACGATGCCATGTTACTGCTTTTCAGGCTGTTATTTTACTACTTGCAGGATCTATGGTACAACAAAATGGTCCATATTGTAAAGCTATCTAAAATGAGTATACCTTTCATGCTCTATTTGAAAATGTATGCTATAAATGAAAGTGCCTAAATAGATCTAAAAAATGGTGGTAACTTTTTTAAAAAGCCTCAGTGAAGATATGGCACACAGCACCATAAAACCAAGCAAGAAACTGATATTCTAGTAAAATCTAGCCGTATTGCTGAGTGGACTATTTCTACTGCAGAAACATAAGCCTCAGTTCATATGACTAACTTAATGACAATCTCTACAAGAAAAAAAAAAAAGCATTTTAAATGAAGATAAATTGCTTAAACGTAATTCAGTTACTTTTAACTTTCACTTACAACCAAACCATGTCTTCCCTTTGGTCCCATTCAAACTCCTTCAGTGTATTTTATCACTACAACAGCAGAGCAAGTGACTTTTCCCTGGAACGATATCTGACCGAGGAGTGTTTCCAGTATCGAATAATTTCTTCCAGGTCAGTGGTAGGCTTGAACATGAAGTGCTCCCTCCACTCGTTCCAGTCCACAGTCATGGTGCCATCAATGTCAATGCTGCAATACATATCCAAATCATATAAGGGTCATATTCGCAAATCTCCACTAACTCACTAAAAAAAAGAAAAAGGTTAGGTCTGGAATGTCAGCAACACACACATGATTCATGGAGACTCCATTTCACTGCTCTAAGACACCTAAATAAATCAAAAACTAATCTAATAGTAGACTGTATCTTTAGTGCATCAGATACTTGATTAATGTAAAGCTAGAAATTTAGACAGATAGACCATTAACTGATTACTTGCATCCACTCATGTAATCGATGCCATATACAGATGCCTTGTATTGTTTTAACCTTATTTAAAAAATCAGCAATGTGTATTGGGCGTGTGCGTACTGGGCAACTACTTGATAGACATGATATCAGTGTTGTACATGGATATTTTTAGCCTTGCGGTGTTTAAAATACTAGTCAATGTTAATACCTGTGTAATTATGGAATCCCAATATAAACACCACAGCAGTAATATGATGATAATATTGATATCGTGACCTTGAGATAATTTGCACAGTATTGTGGTAACAAAAGAACTTTTTATAACTTCACTGTTACTTCATGACTAATTGGATGTTAAAATCAAATTTTGCACTGAATGGTTCTTAGTGGCTTCTTTTTCATGTTAAATATCATGTAAAGCTTTTTTTAATTCATCACCACTTTTTGGCAATTTGGTAAACATGCCTAGGAAAAAAAAAAAAGTTTAAATCTAGAATCATCTAAAATCTGTTGTGATAGTTCCTTGGTCTTCATGATGCCGTTTTTGGATGTGCTTTATATTTTATCTCTACTCATTTCTTTATTTTTATTGTGTTCAGAAGTTTTCAGATTTTAATTTAAAATTTACTTATTGTTTATAATGTTTGCACAGTCAAAAGGAGTCAAAATGTACTTTGACTACGCATGTGACAAATAAAGGATCTTGAATCTTTATATTGAGATCAGGTGACACTTTAATTGCACAATTCATCTAATTATGTGACCAGTCTGACCTGGCTGTGATTAAGAACTTGACCACTTTAACAGGGGTAAATATTTACGCAATTACATTGTTTTTACAAACGATATTATGGGCTGTTTTGTGTAGATTTAGGACCTATAATCCCAAATCAGTCAACTTCAGCTGCAGGTTGTAAAATGTGGAAAAGTTCACATTGACTTATATATTTATAATGACTTATGCAGGGCACTGCATGCTTGTGCACTTACATATATTTACTGCATTGATTATTAACTTTAAAAATGTAAAACAGTCACTTATCTGTTCACAAAGATATTACTGAAAAAATAAACAATAGTTCACTATATGTGAACTAATCCATATTTTGGAATTAACCTCTAATTAAGAGTTATAAGTTGAATGGGTTTTTAAAAATACAACGTTTAAGTCTAGGATCATTAAAGGTTCTTTGGTTTGTACACACATGCATGTGCTACGTATAACCCTATAACAAGTGCCTCCATTTTAGAGGGAAGTTCAAGTAAAACTCTTTTTGGTAACAAAGAATGTTCTAAACTATCCAAAGAACCCTGCTATTAAGAGAGAACATTGATTCAGATACTTCATGGCCATTTTCGCCATCTTGCAACCCTGTAGTTATGTTATGAAAGCATATCAATATGGCATGAAGTGTGGCATCTATATAATACAACACAATTTACTACGAAATACATCATTTACTGCCAAAAATAGAACGGCAGCTTTGTTTAGTATATGGAGAAACTACTATAGGGTTCTCAAAGAAGAACGGACCTCTTAAATTTAATATGTGTCCAGAGAATACATGTAACATCTTTAAGTGTTTATTACAACACCAAAGATCTTGAATATCTGACCTCTGTAGGATTTTCAGTGCTGCTTCTGTGGATATGTCTATTCCCAGTTCAGCCAGAGACTGTTTGATCTCACAGGCATCCAGACGACCTAACGGCAGATAAAGAGAATTACCCCAGCTCCAAACCCTTTAGTAAAGCACCCTAATTAAGAGTTGCAGGGCCTAATACAATAAACCACTTTAGATCAATGAACAGCTGGGCCTAATCCAAATATGACTTCACCTATCTGTTATATTATTGCTTGTAAACACAGATACTATGTGGTTGCACTCTCATGTCATTTGCACTGTACCTGCAACTGAACAAAGTTTCTGTGTATTTGATTTCCAATTCTTTGCCGGGCTACTAAATTGGCAACTATGAGAATCCGATATGATTTGATTTGATCCACTCCAATGACACCAAGGTGCTGTATTAACACCCTATTATGATTGTGCTGCATTTAGGAGCTCAGCATTACTGTAAGCCTGAGCAATGTCAAACTTATTACCATCATTATTCTTGTCCAAGCTCTTGAACGTGAGCCACAGTTTCTTCTCGTGCTCTTTCAAGTATCTGGCAAACTCAGCGAAGTCGAGCACACCGTCCCTGTTCTTGTCACCAGTGGCCACTATTTTCTGTCAAGACATACAAATGGTTAAAGCCAAACAATGGTTGAAGGACAGGCATGAAGCATGGGATACAGAATCATCACTGGCTTTATATGCCACTGGAAACACTTTAAAACTGCCATGATTGACTAAAGGTGGTTCAACAATGCCTAGGTATTGTTAAACGCATAACAGAATAGCTTGTATAGCCTAGCAGACAACAAGCTAAGAGCACAAACAACCCTTCTAGCCCTACTGTAAGGGCATTCTTCAGAGGAGCAAACATAAGGCCAAGGGTGGGAAAATTATTTTTTATAACCAAATCATGATGGAAAGGTGTTTTTTTTTTTTTTGTTTTTTTTTTAAATAACATTGTCACACTCTTTTCATCGTTCCTTGGTCTTCATGATGCTGTTTGTTTATGTATGTTCTCTAACAAATGTCTAGGAGCAGGAGCATTTATTTTAAGACCAGGTGACACTTTAATTGCCCACAGGCAGACTGGATTAAACTAATTATGTGACCAGTCTGACCTGGCTATGACTAATTATTTGACTAATTTACGGGTTTCACACCAATAGGGGTGAATACATATTCAATCACAATTTTTTCATATTAATTCGTTTTACAACCAATATCTCATGGGCAATGGTCTACTTTGTATTATTCATTTGAATGGGCTGTTACTGCATCATGCATAAAATTCAGTATAATTCATTTTTATGCTTATAATTAATAAACATATGTTATATCATTAATAGGAATAAATGAAAAAAAAAAACACTATAATAGTATTTATCTCATTAATAAACAGTAAAAAGAAATCTTGCACATCAAAATACTAACCGCAACACTGACTGACAGTTTTTTATGGTCTACTGGTGGGAGGGGTTATCTCTGACCACGCCCACCTGCATCCGCAACTGCACATCACAAACTACGCCAAAATGGTTTCTACATACAATGGGCATCTTATGGAAATAGACAGAGTGGAATCCATCCAACCACCTTGCAAACGGTATCTGGCCCTGGGTACGATGGTAGATTCAAGCAGTTTGCAACAGATTTAAGAATAAAAATGAGAATATGATCATCTAGGTTACGCGTCGCATAAAATCATGGTGCCTTCACTATTTTTAAGCTTCATAAACGTTCCCGACTTTTGATATATTAGTCGTTTTAAACGTGAATGCTATTCAATTCTTTATTCTTATAAAAACACTGAAATGTTAAGAAAGTACCGTGATGCATATCTAGCATTAGAGGTGCAGGTGCATCTTCGGAATTATATCACAAGTGGAAAATAGGAACATCCGAGGAGCACGTGAAGGCAGCATCACACCATATACTAGCAGCAGGTTGGCTGTCACAGCTAGGATTACACCGGCTCAGGCGGTAATGCATTCTGGGTATTTTTTAAATCTACCTGAGCTTCTCCTGTACGAAGAGCTATCCCCATCGCTATGAGACCTGTCCGAAGCTCCACTACGTCAACTTTCCCATCTTTATTGGTGTCTAGTTTTTCAAACAGCTCCTGGTAGTTTTTGCCCCTGGCCGCATCCCAGCACCGGCAGTCCTTCATGATAAATCCTCGCAGAAGCGCAAGCATCCCTGCTGTCGGCTCGACAGACATGCGACGATTCTGCTAAAGCCTGGTTAGGTTTAAAGAGGGTATTAACATGTATTTGCAAAAAAAATTGAGCGCAACACTGTTTCTAAGATGACAGGCGTGCAACAAGCAATAAAACAGCTAGTAATACAACCGTTTGTTCCAGGGACGTAAATACGAAGGCGGAGTGGGCGGGTACACAATGCACAGGGGCGGGGTAACTAGTTAACCACGCCCACTTCGGGCATGTCAGTGTGGACGGAATCACGTTGACGTGTTAAAGGGTAACGCCCCCGAATTTTATGAACAAAAAAAAAAAACCACTTATTCTCTTATTTTGATCATTTCTGTCTAAATAAAGAATGTCCTGTGTCTAGTGGAACTTTAAAAAATGTTGAAAGTTGGCTTGTCTAAGAAGCATGGCTTATTCATTCCCATGCTGTTAAAACACAATAAAAGCCCTTGCTGGTCTACAAGATACAAAAAATCTGATCTACTACACACTAGTGAGAAATCACCATAAATTTCAGGTAGTAGTGAGAGGTTAATTGGCAGATTATAAATGAGAAACCTGAGAAAATAGTGGGTTTAAATCCCATTTGTACCAGGGTAATAACAAAAAAAAAAAACAAAACAAAAAAAAAAAAACCCACACAACTCACACATTTATCTTAAAATATAACTTGGTCTTGCAGCAGGTAGTGTTGCTGCCTCATATGTCCAAGGTCCCCGGTTTGATTCTCAGCTCAGGTTACTGTATGTTCATGTTCTCCTTGTGCCCACATGGGTTTCCTGTGGGTTTTCTGGTTTCCTCCCACTTCCCCAAAACATGGAGCCATAGTTTAAATAATGTGGTCAAGCTTTTCAGTTCACATTGCCATGACTCATTCATTCAATTCACACTGGTTGGTACATCATTCGTTCCTTGGATTTTAATCTGAGCATTTAGTAAATTACACCAATTATAATGTTTCATTAAGCATTTAACCTTTAACTTCCCTTCAGCTCTCCATCGCCTTGCATTTAAATCCATGCAGAGAGAAAACGAAGATGTGACATATGACGCAGCCTGTGTTATAGAGAACAACCAAAGACTTTCTACCATTAAGTTTTGTTAAGGGCACAAACACAGCATGCTTTTTATAAGGTCTTTATCAGCTCAGATATGTACGGACCCTCTCATTTTATGCTGTGAAAATGGTATCTCATTTCATCATATGTTCATCTACAAATCTTCATATAGTTTCTACCAGCAAATAAATAACATTAATTACCTTTCTGGGGGTTATTGTCCACCACCAATAATTACATCAGGAAAGCTGGTGACATAAATGGTGTTTAAACATGGAGCATGACAACAAGAAAAATTGGCAGCTGGAGTTCCTCTTTGATAAAAATCAAGTCGTCCCCTATGTGGCTCCTTATGTCCTAAGAAAGTGCACTACATAAGGCATGCAATTCATAAAAATGCATTCTGTGGCCTGTCAAATGCTCTACACATCTAATGAGGAAGAATTGTTTATAATTCAGCTAGTATTTTGAGCATGCGCTCAAATCATCCTATGGTAGCCTGTGATTTCAATCTCAGGTGTTTTATAAGGACAGGATGAAAAGCACATTACTTTTGCCGGCAGACGGCAACATGCAATCCAGAAATAATAATAGTTTAATTTTAAGAAAAAGAGCAAAGTGTGTTGTACAGTGCTGAGTATGATCCACCATACAAATAATATAACTGGTTAGTGATGGTCTTTTCTGTTAATGGAGAGTGTATTTGCTTGTTTTAACTGGGGGCGTAAAGCGAATGTGTGGGTGTGCTACTGTCCTAGCCTGATCTAGCTGGTCAGTTTGCCCCTCAGCCTGGCAGGGGTAATTGGTCTTCTAACATGACCAGTTACAATCAGCCTGTAAACTTAAGCTATCCTTAAAAACCAGACCATTAAACCAGTCTAGCGAGTTAGAACCAGATTGACCAATTAGGCTGGTCAACATGATCAGTTAGAACCAGTCTGTATGTGTCTAAATCTCATTTAAAACCACCAAACTAAAATAGTTCTAGTTCAACCAGTTAGAACCAACTTGTCTTCTTCTTCTTTCGGCTGCTCCCGGACAAGGTCATCACAGTGGATCATCCATCATCCGGTTATCGATTTGGCACAGGTTTTCTGCCGGCTGCCCTTCCTGACGCAACCTTCCCAATTCATCCAGGCTTGGGACTAGCATTACGGCTGCACTAACTTGTGCACCCTAGTGGGTGGGACCATTCACATTCACATTCACATTTATAGGCGACTTAGAGTTGCCAATTGACCTAATCCACATATTTTCAGACTGTTGGAGGAAACTGAAGTACATGGAGGAACCCCACGCAGGCATGGGGAGAACATACAAACTCCAATTAGAACCAACCTGTAAGCATCCAAAAAAGATCACTCCTTTATAATTATCAAACCACACCTGTATGACCAGCTAGAATCAATGTGCAGGCGTTCACAACCCTTCTTAAATGATCAAACCAGACAAGCCTGCCAAGCTTCAACCAGCCTGAACAACCAAGCTTCTCAACCCAACCAGCTTGAAATAGCTGGTAAGTGCCCCAAACACATAAAACCATCTTCTAACCATGTAGAACTAGAGCACGTAAGTGTGAAAAGCCTCTCCAAAACCAGCCCTGCCTGACCAACTAGACCCAGTCTTCCAAGCTACAACTAACCTCAACAACCAGGATCATCAATCCAAGCAGCTAGAATCAGCATGTGGTCCGAACCTCTCTAAAAATATTAAACCAAACCAAATGGACTAGCTTGACCAGGCATGTAAGTGTCCAAAGTCCATTGAAAATCATCAAAACAGGCAAATAGACTAGCTAGAACCAGCATGTAAGTTGCCAAACCCTTAACTCCTATCAAAACAAACCAAGTAGACTAGATCCGGCATGTAAGTGGCCCAAACCTCTCTAAAACCACCAAACCATCCTGAATCAGCAAGAACCATCCCGACTATGTAGAACCAGTGTGGCCTGTCTGGGTCCAAATCCCTCTAAAAACATCATACTAAACCAACCTGTCCAGCTGAGACTGGGACCCAATTTTAAATCATCTAAATATCCCAGGCTGCTTTTAGGTGTGTTAAAGTGTAGTATAGCATCTGAGGGTATAAAAGCTGAAGTAGGATACATAGGAAATGTATTTGTTGATATTTTAGTCTGTGCAATTGCTGAATTTTTATTGGTCAAAATACACAGCAAGACATGACTTTAAACGAGTAAAGGCCCATCTCAAAACTCTGAATTACAAGCCGATGAAGTTTCGAACAGTAGCCTAATCTGTAGGCTAATATGTGGTTACTCTGGTAACTAAAGCGGATAGGGTGAAACACTGCCTCCCTCCTGCTTCTGGTCCTCGCGCGCGCCGCCGCTGATCGTCACCTGCGCAGATGCTCGCGCTGCTCAGTCGTGCTCGAGCCTTTCAGATGTTCGCCGGCGTTTACAGATCCTCCTCCATTTTAACAGCATACCGGCGAAAACACACGGATTTAGAAAATGTCTGGATGTCGGGATTAGATTAAAATTGTATCCTTTGTTCCCCTCTCGTTGCTTGGACAAGAGAGATGCTTTTGTTTCCTGGAGGACATAAAGAACACGAAGTGATGCAGCGCCGATTTAAACCGGCAGCAACATCCGCGATATAACTGCTGTGTAACCGCAAAATGTGTGCACTTAGCTGTTCAAATAACAAAATGAAGTGAGAAATCAAAAACAGTATTAAAATCAAAACGTCATTCGGGTGCAGCGCGATAATACCCTGGTGAAGTTACCGACTAAAGGAAGCCTGCGAGCAGGTAAGGATGAGGATTTATCTTCTCTAAAGGAAGTATGGCTCGTCGTTCTTGTTAAAAACGTTCTTTATGATTAGATTCGGTAAAAACAAAACAAAAAAACAACTCTGTTGTGACCTAGGTAATGGGATAATGATGTTTGGAGGCTGAGCTGGCCTTTGTTTGTGTTGTGTTGATTGCGTGTGTTCACAGGTGACAGGTTTCCTGCCTACTCTTTCAATTAAATTGACACATTATTGCGTCATAAAATGTGGATTTATTTCGTCATCAAGTTTGAAAAGCTAGTAATAAAGAATTGCTCAGTCACACATATGTAACACTGACGTTTATGAGCTGTTTTTGATGTGCGTGAAGGGATCTATCCCTTTTGTTCACTTAGAGGAAAAATCCACCCTGACCAATTAGCAGATTTATTTTTATAATTAACGTGTGTGTGTTTTTAATAATAATTTTTTTTTTTTTTATGTTAACAGTGTAACACTCGTTCCATGATTTGTGTTGAAAGTAAATTCTGAGTTGACTAGGTTGATTGAATTTTTTTTCGACCTGCTGGCAATAGTGGCTTAATTTCTACTTTTAGAGACAGATGCAGCAGCGCTTTAATCCTTTAGTCTGTCCATCTCTCTGACCTCCTCATCTGTATTCCCTGCCTCAGACAGATCAGGTTTTATTGCTTCAACTTTTATGCTAGCAGCGACAACTGACCATTATCCCTTATGTTTGAGCTCGTTTGATGTGCGGCAGTTCTCCAGCAAAAACAAAACAAAACAAAAGAAAAAAAAAACAAAACAGATTAGCAGCAGGCTTCTCCTAAATGAGGAAAACCACAATGAATGAGACCACTTTATTTGGTTGTTAAGTGTTACGTGGTTGTCAGGTGGTTATTAGTGTGGTTGCCGGTCTTTATTGGCTGCAAAGGAAGTGTACTGTACACTCACGCTCAGCAACCATAAAATGATAATTTCCTGACCAGTGAATGCAGGTGTGCGTAATATAGATTTCAAAACCAGGTCTGAAACTACAGCTGTAAGGTAGAAAAACAAGCAGTGTTAACATCGATTTGTGATCTGGTGCTGAGCAGAAAAAGAAGTGACAAATTAGGTGGAAAGACAAAGCATAAGCCTAGAAAATTGTGTTGGACTTTCACAACGAGAGACTGCAGTCCGACTTGTTGGCAGTCAAAGGACTATGAGTGGCATCCTGAAGAAACAAAGAGAGAGTCGGTCAGTAAAGGACAAATAGATTGCTGGGAGAAAGACTTTAAGAGAGGATGACATATTTGTCAGACAGACTAAGCTCCTCAGGGTAAAGCAGAAATGACATTTCAGTATGTAGTGCAAAGAAGAAGCTGGGATGATCAGTTGCAAGTCAAGAAAAATGTAAACACAAATGGGCTCGACCGGATTTTGACTGGTAATTGGATGAATCAGTGAAGATGTTGTTGAGAAAATACTTCCAGGTTTCTTCTCCAGAGAAGTGATGGATGAGTCTGTGTGAGGAGGATGCTTAGAGAAGAGTTTAAAGCTGCTGGTGGGCCATAAAGTATTTCAGTAGACTGAATTTGGAAAAAAAAAATGCTGTATCAGAGCTGTTAAACACCTTTAAAAATGGCCATAGTTCAGTGAGTAGCTGAACACAGTCCAGAGAGTAGCAACAGGGCTACAGAAGTCAGTTTACAAAAAAGAGAGTATTCACTGACTCATTTTTGTGTCTGAATATCTGATTTTTTGTTTTTTGTCTCTTGTCTGATTTGCAAACTGACATGTATCTCATCTGTTCGCAGTCTGAGGTGCTAGTCAAAAGTGGTAATGTGAGGCACCACTATGAAACATGACATAATCACATTGTCTTGTTTTATAGCCATGAAATAATCATTAATGGTTAAGCATTCAAATCCTTCTGGTGTTACAATTCATTGCTGGTAGCTGCTTATCCTGACTGAAGGTTAAAAATGTATAAATATAAGTTGAGTACTCCTAGTTTAGTCAGACGTGCACTCAGAAAACTGTAGAGCGTGATCAGGTTGGGATTATGGTTTGAGAATGCATCAGAGCAAAGGTGTTGGAGTTTTGACGAAAGCGAATACCTGAATGGTGACGTTTGCGTTGACTTACTAGTGGTTTATCTGATCCCAGCTGTTTCCTTGATTGTGATACCTACAGTGATTGGATATTCCAACAAGGCAGTGCGAGCTGCTAAATTCGGAGTGAATTGAGGAAGTGAAAATGAGGTTTTGAAATGGCCAGGACAGTCTCCTGACTTAAATCCTGCTGGGAATTTCTGGGATTACGTTGCTTGGAAGCAAACACTATAGATAGTCTGTGGAGAGCACTGCAGAATGCAAGGGCAGCTTTTAGGTTGCTTAAAAAAACAACGAACCAGTGAAAGCCAATGTAATTTTACATGCATTTTTGTTATGTATTAGTCATTGTGACAAAAATGTATTGCACCATTCTTTTTGAATGCCAGTGTATATTTTAAAACCGCTCTTCTAAGCTTTTAAATTAAACATGATTATGCATGAAAAAAAAAAAAAAATAGGCCAGTAAAGAAATGCTTTCTCTGTTCTTAAACACACACTCTTTTCTCCGACCTATGTGTTATACAATTACCTCTAACCTCAAGAAAATAATTTTGCACACACTCACACACACACACACACACACACACACACACACACACACACACACATGTATGTGTATATATATACTTTTTTTTATCCGACTCAAACTTTGCGTTCTCGGAGTTTGCGTTTTCTTCCCGTTTCCTCCCAAAAACACGCAGATATGCAGATTAGGTCAACTGGCTACTCTAAATTGTCCATAGGTGTGAATGTGAGTGGGAATGGATGTTCGTCTCTGTGTTAGCCCTGTGATAGATTAGTACCTCACTTCTTGCTGAAGTCAGCTAGGACTGGCTCCAGCTTCCCCACAACCATGATGTGTAAGTGGTATAGATAAGGAATGGATGGATGAATAGTTCTTTGTAAAAATAGATTTTCCTCATGATGTCCAACCAGATGTCGTACAGGTTAAAAATGTCACATATTGTCTTATTTGGGGAATATTTGGTCCCCATAAAGTGGTGAAAACATGCCTCCCACCTACACACATATAGCCCAAAGGCCATTTCTTATGTGTGTGTGTGTGTGTGTGTGTGTGTGTTGCAGAGTTTGTGATGAAATGTCAGTGTGTATTTGCATCTTTGTGTGAATTTGACATTCTCGCCTCTCAGAGGGCCACATTTAGAGAGCACATGACCCTTTCGGCTCATAAACATGCACACACACACACGCCTACAGAGGCACACATACACTCACACACAATTACCAGAAATGTCTAACCCTGATACTTTAATTGGAGCAGGTCTAATTTGGCCCATTTAAAAATATTCCACATTCAGAATCTCTTGGTGGTGAGATTTTTTTTCCTTGTGTGTGTGCGTGCGTGTGTGTGTGTGTGTGTGTGCGCACACATATGTTCATCAGTTGATGACCCAAAATTAGATATAGCCAGAGGGGAGCCTGCATTCTCATCCCAACGTCTGCAGCCTCTGCTTATTATTTTTCACCAACCTGGGGTTTGAACACCCATACACTGATGATGTCTGTGTACACAAGATCTGTTTATTTATACATAGGTGAGATGAAGCATGTCAGTGATGAGATGCAATTACTCAAATCCATCTGAACTAAATATAGAGCCATGCTGGAGTTTTGTATTGGTTTCATATATCCACACACACACACACACATAATTAAAACACATAGAGTCTCAAAGAAACTCAACTCAAAGAGAGAGTGGGGGGGCTAGGTTACGATTGACCATGCTGTAGGATAACCACACAGAGACAGAGATTGGGTGCAACACACACAGAATGCTCGGATACTATAGGGATTATTGTTCTGTTTGAGGAATAATCAATAGTAACATAATAGTGGCGTCTCAGAGAAGAGCTGATGAGTGGGAGCATATGAAAGAAGTAGCAACAGGCCTCTTCTGGCTCTTCTTCCTTTTTGAACGAAGATCATGGTCTTAATTTGGCTTACAGAGAAGTGAACAAGAAGAAGCGTAGTGTGTGTGCACGTGTATGTGACATAAATACTGGATGTGTATAAGAGAGGTCATGCTTAATTTGTTTCAAGTTGAAGTTTACGCACCGAAAATTTTTTGCACACTGGATAGAAGGAATTTGCATTGATATACAAAACATCATAATCAGACATTTACATAGGCTTATGCATAAGAAGTAAGAAATAAGGAATAAACCACAACATGGACTGTTGTTATAAGATCAGTGACTGGGTGGTTGTTATGTGGTTACGGTTACCATCCTGAACAGCATTTATGAAAGTGTTTTATTCTACTTATAACACAGCAATTTGCCAAGAATTACAGTTTTATAATGTATTAATGAACACACTTCATACGTGATACTTTCTATCCATTTATAGTTATATAAAATGTTGTGAAATGCCCATCGAACAGGTTAGTTCCTGTTATCCCTTACATTATAACAGCTATAAATAGATCCCTCACCAGTCAATCTTTATAATACTGGCTGTTACAAATCACTGACTCTAGAGGCTCCTTCCTTTAATATTAAATAACACACAGGGAAGGCCATCAACAAGCGTACAAAATGGGACACCATAGTGACATGAGCAAGAACAGGATGTCCCTCCAAAATTGACAAAATGACAAGAAGACGACATATCAGTGAGGCTGCCAAGAGAGCTACAGCAGCATTAAAGGGGCTGTAGGTTTTTATTAGACAGCTGAAGATGAAGAAAATTTTCACCTTCTAGCATTACACCTCCTTAGCACAAATCCAAGTCAACAAAGGAATGGCTTCAGAAGAAGAAGATCGATATTTTGGAACAGCCCAGTCTGGTTATTCTAAGTTTTTTTTTCTCTTCTCCACACCCCCCCTCCCCAAACACACACACACACACACACACACACACACACAATATTTCTGTTTTTCACTTAAATTTTGTTGGTTGCATCATCACATTAAAGTTGGAAAAAGATCTGACATGATTTATCTTGGTTTCATTTTTGTACATCAGAACAACCTAACAACCTGCAACCTAACAACCTAACATTGGTGTGTAGATTTTCTTAACCCTCTATAGTTACTATAGAAATGAAGGCACCATTACAGTAAATGTGATAATGTCCTAAAATGTATTTAAAGTCTGGGCAATTTAAGTAAAATGGAAAAAAGTTTGGCCTACATCTGATATAGTATATGTTCACGTTTTTTGAGAAGGTAAATGATATTAGCACATGAGTGAGCATTAATAGCCATTTAGTTTGACCAAAAAAGGCACCATTGTGCAAATGTAACCTGTACATGGAAACAGCTCAGTTCTGGGTACTTCTTTAGTGCTTTGTTCTCCTTCTCCTTGACCATTTCAGAGTCCACTATCATGAACCTTCTATACCATTCATCCATCCATCCATCCATTATCTATACCGCTTTATATATCTGCGTCGCGAGGAAGCTGGAGCCAATCCCAGCATCTTCGGGCGAGAGGCGGGGTACACCCTGGGCAGGTCGCCAGTCCAC
>JAQQZR010000018.1:10042633-10055719 GCA_030068235.1 Notoglanidium macrostoma | reverse complement strand
TGTGTGTGTGTGTGTGTGTGTGTGTGTGTGTGTGTGTGTGTGTGTGTGTGTGTGTGTGTGTGTGTGTGTGATTTCTGACAGAGCCAAATGAGTCATGCCTTTTAAAGAGTGGATGTTGCTCACACTTCCTCTCTGTTTTCATCTCACCTCATTTTACTGTCCTTGTCTCTTTGTGTTTCATTCCCTCTGTCCTTAGAAGTTAATCCACTTTCTTTCTTCGTCACTCAAATTACCTCTCTAAAATTGATTTTATGTTTGCATTGTAACAGGATGGTCTTGGTAATGAGGACTCGAGAGTTTTGTGTGTGTCTGCGTGTGAGTTCATTTGTGTTGCTTTGAGTGTCCTAATTTAATGTCTCATCCTCAGGCTGTGTTTCACCCATTTATTTTGGGGACACAAATGAACATATGCGCACACGCACACACAATGTTAAAGTAAAGCTGCAATTGTGATTTGAATTAATTCTATTTAATTTATATTTATTTAAAACACTATTGCAGCACATAAACTAAAAATGAAATGCTGTATTTATATTAGTATTTATATTGGATAATAGTAGTATTTATACTAGTATTTATATCAGAAATTATATTAGAACGATCTATTGATATTATAAAAAATTTTTTCTTGAATTCTTTGAGTGGACGATTTTAATTGTTGCTTGTAAGTATTTATTTTATATTATAGTGATTGCTCATTTTTATGAAGGGTGCCAACAATTCTGGAAAGCCCTCTAATGTGCCTGTATTAAGCCCTGTACCGATATTTAAAAAAAACAGGTTGATTTGTAATTGTTCACCTATTGTAGTGTGCTCTTATCTGAAATACAGGACCAGATCTTTAAGAATAATAGGACTTGCACTTTATACTTTGAAACTGTATGCACAGCTTTTGTAGTGACATGTAAAAGATTGTCACTTTTTTAAAGGAGTACATTGATATAAATATCAAAAAGTTGATATTTTTTGCTGTTTTATATCTGACTTTGCCAGCATTACATTTCTGTTTTGTTATTGCATCTCACTGGGGAAATCAGCTTCTGACACAGTTCCATTGTTCTATTGTTCAGTTGTTATCCTATAATCTTATTCTACTTTCCAACTTTCTCAGGTTGGCTGCATGTTTGTGAAAATATCTCAGCCAAACAAGCGAGCAGAGACGCTGGTGTTCTCCCGGAACGCGGTCATCTCTCTGCGGGACGATAAGCTGTGTCTGATGTTCCGAGTCGGTGATCTGAGATCCTCACACATCGTGGGAGCCAACATGAGAGCGAAGCTCATCAAATCCAAACAGACCCAAGAGGGTAAGAGTCCAGCTGCAGCTTCTCAAATCATCAAGACTACAAAATGGGCAAATCACAGCACTAAACATCAGTAAAATTGGGGATGAATACGGCACTGCCATCTGGTGGTGGACAAGTGAAAAACACAGGAGTCTCAAGAATAATCAAGAGCTGCAGTGGTTAAATTTGCATCTTGAAAAAGAATAATGCTGTGTTTCACATTCAAAATATAGTAAAAATGTTAGAGGTCTTTAATGTCAGTAAACTCAAATGGTAATGCTATTAATGGAATACTAATAAGTCTAATAAGAACTGTTATTCTAGTGAGTTAAATTTCAATTGAACTCAGTTCCTCTTTCATATTCATTAATTTAAAACTATATTTAAATCTCCAGTATGTATAAGTTTTTAAAAGCCAGATTTAAAAATTGTTGTGATGTCTTGCTTTATATAAATACCAATACTTGAATGCTCCTAAAATATACAGTTGAAGTCTACAGTTCCGATCTCAGGCCTGATTGTCACAGATAACAATCATACATCATAAAAGAATTCTTCAGTCACTAGTTGAGACTGGAAGTTGTAGAGTGGATATTGTGATGTACTGAACGTCAGCTGGAACATTGTATGCCTTTGTGACCAAAGATGCCTGAGAAATTATGGTAGTGTCAGAAAATTTTTTGATTTTTGAAAATCTCAGTGCATGACAACTGTTATGACACTTGTATAAATGCCACCAATAGGAGGACAGCCTAGAATTGCAAAATGTTGAATGTTGTAGAATGTTGAAGCATAAATGAAACATGGTAATAAACTAAAAACCCTTAACTCTATAAAGGAAGTGTTGACATGTAATACTAAAAGGTCCATAAATATTTGCACAATATTTGATCATGAACACAATTTTCATGTTTTTGCTTCTGTACACTACCACAATGGATTTCAAATAAAGCCATCAAGATGTCATTGAAGTGTAGAATTTTAGGTTTAATTCAAGGGGTTTAACAAAAATACTGCATTAACCATTGAATAACTACAGCTTATTTTCCTAGTCCCGCCATTTTCATAGGCTCAATGTAATTGGACAGTTGATGATAAGCAGTTATGTTATCTGTCCAGCAGTTATGGACAGTTATGGCCTGTTTCCTTGTTATTTCATGACAAATTAAGGGGGTAAAAGGTCTGGAGGTGATTCCAAGTGTTAAATTTGCATTTGGCAGCTGTTCATAGGAACTCTCTCTATGCAGTTCCTACGAAATCTTGATACAAGTGAAGAAGGCCATCATTAGACTGATAAAATAAAACAGACCTATCAAAAAGATAGCACAAACTTTAGGAGTGGCCAAATCAACAATTTGGTAAATGCTTAAAAAGAAGGAATGCACTGGTAAGCTCAGAAACAGGTCCGGAAGACCATGGAAGACAACTAAAGTGGATTATTGTAGAATTCTTTCCTTGGTGGAGAAAACCCCCTTTCCATCTTGAGACGAGTATCATTGACAAAGTCTACAATCAAGACACACCTTCATGAATGTAAATACAGTTTGTTTACTTCAAAAGAAAAACCAATGGTAACATACAAGGACAGAAAGGCCAGATTAGATTTAGCTAGAAAGCCTGCCCAGTTCTTCAACAAGATTCTTTGGACAGATGAAACCAAGATTAATTTGTATCAGAATGAAGGGAAGAGAAGGGAATGGAGAAAGAAAAGAAAGGCTCAATATCCAAAGCATGCCACATCATCTGGCAAACATGGTGGACATGGGCAGGTATGTTTGCCAATTGAACTAGGTCACTGGTGTTTATTGATGATGAGACTGCTGAATAGAAGTAGCAGGATGAATTCTGAAGTATATAGATCTATACTTTCTGTTCAGATTCAGTCAAATGTTTAATTCTGTTTGTTGATCTGTTGAAGATGTATAAACTGATGTGCTAGTCAAAATGTTTTGATTATTGTTATATCAGATAAGAATACCATGTATCCTAAGTAAAACTTGTATTTCCATCTTTTGTCCTTCTTTCCCATTTCTAGGTGAATTTATTCCTCTGGATCAGACAGATATCAGTGTGGGCTTTGAGACAGGTGATGATCGCTTATTCCTGGTGTCTCCGTTGGTCATCTCTCATGAGATCGACTCACGCTCGCCATTCTGGGACATGTCTCAGGCTCAGCTGGAGAAAGAAGACTTTGAGATTGTTGTTATTCTGGAGGGCATGGTGGAAGCTACAGGTGAGACAGACACAATCACATCAAAAACTGTAACAGTCAAACAGTACATATATTTCCTCTTCAATTCAGACCACATGTTTTTAGTAGGGTTTAAATTCGGACACTGAGATTGCCATTGCAAAGCACTGATTTTGACTATTAAAGGCAGAGGAGGTGATTTTGGAGAAATCAGCAAGAGCAAGCTAGATCTTGAAAGTATCCAGCTGAAAAATCCCAACCCCTCCCTTCAGGGCTCCCTCTGAAGCAACTCCTACAAAACACTGTCTGATTACTACTAAGGGACAAGTCCATGAGCGGAAGCGTGGGGGAGAAAATCCCACCCAAAAAACATGACAAACTAGATAACTCCCTCAGTTATCACTATAGTTGAAAAGCCATGCAGATATTCACACTGGTTTGACCTTGATGTGCTCGTTGGAAGGTCCTTTCCCATAGTGATGGAAGACAATGGTATTTTACATGTGCACACTCTCATATATACCCCAGGTAAACAGGACCTAATTAAAAGCAGCGGGAGAGCTCTAAATAAGTCAAATTGCTTGAGTGATTTAACCCTTGATCTATAGAATATTATTCTTATCTGTCTATCATCTATCTCTGTATGTAATCGACAGGTATGACATGTCAAGCACGGAGCTCCTATTTGGCCGAGGAGGTGTTGTGGGGTCACAGGTTCAGCCCGATGATGTCCCTGGCCGAAGGATTCTTTGATGTGGACTATGGAGCATTCCATCATACCTTTGAGGTGCAAAAAGAATACATCAGAAGACCTACTGTACATCTAATTCCTATATAGAGCATATAGTGCAAAGATTAAATAGCTGGTCTCTTGCACAGCAGGGATTGGAAAAGGGACATCATGACGACAAAGCACATAAACAAAACAGCCCAAAAACAGAAATGTAACAAGAAAAACAACATTAAAAAGTAGAAATACCATTGCAAATTTGGCCAGTTACACTTTAGGGGCTGTTTTGGTGTAAGCAATGTGACAACGTGGTAATCATCACAGCAAAAATAAAAATGAAGACAAGAATTTACTCATGTGGAAGGTCTGTGTTCATGAAGCCTCATCCTACCTTTTGCCCATAGGTGGACACTCCTTCTTGTTCAGCTCGAGACCTTGCATTAGCCGCTGCTCGTCTGGATGCTCACCTCTATTGGTCAATCTCCAGCCGGCTTGATGAAGAGAAGTGGGAGGGGCCTAACCTGACCGAGCAGTCAAAAAACCCTGTTGATTCTGAATCTGTCAGTGGAAAGGATGGAGGCGGACCAACATTCATTGTGGGCGGAGTTACAGATACCCAGGAACAGCCAGTTGTAGGGGAACAGAATGGCAGTATCACCACAGATCAATCAGAAACTGAAGCCTAAGAGAAAGAAAGTAAGAATGCAAGTATTTTTAGGGTTAGGAAGTTAATATTATATTTGATTAGATTATATAGATTTGATTGTGAAACAATCCATGCCTTCTTCTTCAAATCTTAACTATTTAGCCGCTAATGTATAGCATAGAGTACCTCTCCCCAACGGGGAAATCTAAGTCACTCGGATTGTTGGTTTTAAAAGCAGATATCTGAAACTGTCCTGCTTTAAATCCTGGCATGGTGTTTTTACGGCTGACGTTAGGTTTCCTGAGATTCATTGCCCAGAATTCACAAAAATTACACAGGGTATGCTTGCTTTCACTATACATAATGTATCCATTTTGAGGCATAGCTGGCTGGACAGAGTGTTTGCGTATTGAAGATACGCAAGCTATATTACTGTTGATGGAAGTGCCATGTAACTAGTTGCTTCATTATACTCCATGAGGTTCTCTTCATCAGCATTTAAAAGGATTTTTTTGTGCCAGGAATTTAATGGTATTCCTATCAGTTTTTCAGCACAGTCTCTCAAATGCAGTAAATGAATCGAATAGGCGTGTGAAATGCCGATTTTGTTTAAAACCATAAATCGTACAGTATTCGTGTCTGTTACTTTAATGTCACAGTCGGCCTTACTAACATATCCTGCACAGAGTTGACGTGTTTTCAATGTAACAGGGGTTTGTTACTTAACTATTCTCTGAATCACTTCTTAAATACTGTACATATGTTCCAGGGATGATGCATCGTAAACATTTCAGAGGAAGTTCTAAACTGGGGTCAAAAATTCACGACTTAAAAGAATAGTCTAATAAAAAAAAAAATGGTAGCAGAGCGCTACGGAAAGCTGGTAGCCATCAGTTGGCACTATGCCACACACATCATGCTAATTAATGGCTACTGGCTTTCATTTATACTAAGCCATGTCAGCATTTTTGCTCCTACTATTCATTTCATGGCTGCGCTCTTGTCTTCAGAGCTGCCAATAAATTTATGATGAATTACGTTGGTGAGTGCAGGCTACTCTGATGGAACATATTCCACTAATATTCTAGTCCATTCTATTCTTGGAAGCTGCCCAGAACCAAAGCATGTCTAATGCACAGTTTAATTATTCCTGTAATGTCCTATGGGAGGGAAACCTGCTGGTGCCTTTTCTGATGTTTCTGGACCTTAGAAGGGATTAGATATCTGTGCAATACTATTATATAGCCATAAAGTATACTAATCATGATATATCAGCATCAACTCAGTCATAGTACACAGGGTTGGAAATATGTGGGTGGATTTATGGAGAAAATAATATGACAAAGCAGTCATTCATATAAACGAATTCTATTATTCTGTAACATAGACATAAAAGGAAATGAATGCATACTTACATTCTGATAAACTGGTATATAACTGGATTTCGATAAGCCCTCTTATTCTGAGATGAATGTCACGTTCAGGCTGGCTTAAAAAATTTTTTTTATTTCATGTCATATTCTGGGTAAGACACATGTAGTAAGGAGTTTGTACCGAAACTGTGTCATTGTTATTCAGACATCTGAATGATCTACATGCTTAAGTAGTGCTCAGACAGCAGTGATTGCAAGTGGCAGGCAGGGAGTAGTTTGCCAAAGACCAAGAGCTTGAAGGTGACGTCATCTTAATTGGAGGGGAAAACTTCTCTTGAGGATAGCAGGTTGATTACTTTGATGAAAATGTGAACTGCTACTTAAAATGAAATAGCAAATTGAGAGCTCAAAAAAGTAGAAATATTCATGACAATCAGCCACGCTGTATTCACTATATGTCAGGCCTGTGTTTGATGTTTATTTGAAACTTTGTCTTCTTGTATATCATTGTATTTGCCTAATCTGTATTCTTATTTGTCTATTGCTCATTTGGTAATTATTATCTATCCCCTGACTTTTTCCTGCTACAAAGCAAGTGATTGTTTCAAAGAAGGTGTTCTACTCTAGACCTGTCTGAAAATCTGGCCACCTCAGAGAAGCACAAGTAATTAATTTCAGTAGTATGAATTCACTGCCCACTGAACAAAAATGCTTGTTAGGCAATTTTTCCTTGTATAAATATCAACATATCTTTTGAACTTAAACTGGCATCCAGCCCAAATGTCGTCTGGTTATAAACACTGATGTACCGGTGGATCTGTGCTATGTTTTTTACACCTGTACTCTCATCAGGTAGGGTGGTAATGTGAGCACATCAGATTCCAGTTTTACAGTATTCCAATGTACAATTTATCGAATTTCTAACCTTTTGTCAGGAAATATCATACTGCCAGATTCTCAAGCACCAAGAAAATCATTTCTCTGAGAATTAAACTATGCTAGATTAAAGCATGCTATAAACTTAGAGGTCTGTTATTAAAATCCAGTACTAGAGGACCAAAGCTTAGGACTGGGTCTATTCCAAGTTCTAGTGTTTGAAAAACGTATGTCTAGTAGAATTACACCAGACAAAGTAGCAGTTGTCAAGATAAACAGAAAGAACAGGATGGAATTTGGTAGAAAAGAGTCAGATAATAGTCATGGGACTCCAAACACAAATGGCACTTTGCCGTATGTTACACATATCCTAGCGGACCTTATGATTATGTAATTGCACAATAATTTGTTATAGCTCTAAATCAGTTCGCTGCTTGTAGCCATTTCACAGTGCATTATGGGAGGTACTGTGACCATATCATATAGACAATAGACTGTCTCTATGTATATGCATATTATATTTATCTATATACATTCAAATGTATGAACACTCAAAATTAATACCGATTATGAAGTCTTGTTATTGTATGTGTTTTAGCAATTGGGACGTTTGGTAATGTAGTAAGTACACTAACTAGACAGGGCCACTGTTTAGTGGTTTCCCTGCTCCAATGCACCGGATTTCAGTTAATTAAAAACTGCTGAGACTCAGAGCATGGAAAACGCTAAGTGGTTCAGAGCTAAAGTTATTTGGGTTTAGGAGCCCTGAAATAGAGTGATTTAGAGTAAGTACAATACGTAGAGTAGGAGCATTTAATATTTAGCACATCCATTCTTCTAGCACAAGGTTACTTAGCTTTTTTCTCCATTTACTTTGGTTAGAGGTGTTCTTGACACTACTTTGGTAATTCTTGATTATGCATTTAATGAAGCATTGTTTATTTGAGTCCTCTCTTGCTTACAAGGCAAATTCCTGTGACATATTTTCCCTTCTTCCTGATTGACCCACTCCACACTGTTAAAACTATGCCTCATGATTTGTCTTTTTAGGAAAAGGACCAGAGATGTGTGGCTATGTTTTGGCTGATTTCTGGACCATAAAATATGGGAACAACAGCCTGAAATGAAGAAACTTTATATTACGAATCATATTTTTTTCTGAAGTATCTTCAGAATTATTGTACAGTATGCGGTGAGAGGCAAGATGCAAGTGAGGAATCATGGTATATGCTTTATTAGGGCAAACCCAACAGTTGTATCCAGTGTCCATAGTGGGGGTTAAAACACATGCAGGCAAAGTCTAATGAGGATAATCAATATTCAAAACCAAGGGAAACAGGAGGATTTTGCAATGCTTCAAAGAAACAGCAGGATATATAGTACATAAACTAATCAAAGAGTAACACAGAACAGGTGAACACAATCAGATAACAGACCATTGATAGGGTGGGGGTGGCAACAGAACCAAAACAAAAACTTAAATGCTATGGGAATTGTAACATAAATGTTTTGTGAGTATTTGTTGCAATTATATGGTTATAAAAGTTTTAGACACACTTTTAAACATTACAGACTGCACCTTTAAATGCACACTTCAGAATAATACACTAGCATAAAATTATAGCTAGAACAGAAATCTGAGGCAGAGCAGTGCGGATTTGGAAATTCTTGGTTTGGCCTTTGAAGGAGAACTCGAAATAAGATTAGAGTCTAGATTTGTGATTTCATTTAGGTGATGATTTACTTTAAATGTTACATTGATTAGGATGTAGACTCAGTAAACGGATGTTTAAAAGATGTTTCAGGAGATAATAGAAATAGTAACTGACTGAAGGTACTTTAAGTGTCTTGCTACATAACCAGTGTATTCAGAGTGATCCTGATCTCCCTATAGGTAATGAAACGCTTCATGAATAGAATTTTGTGAGTCTATGTACAGTCTATGTTACTCCATGGCAGTGTTTTATTTAAGCAATATTGCATAAGGAAGTTGCTTTTAAACAACAGTTCTGACATTTAAGACACAATATGGCCAAATGTTCAGTTTATTTTTGTGCCTGCAAGCGAATATAGATCTAAGAAGCCATGGTCACTTTATAGCATGTTGGCTAGCTTGCTAACTAGCTCACATTGATTTGTACATTCCCGTTAAAGATGCTTCCAGTGAAATTAGTGTCCCTTCTTCCTTTTCATCTTGATATGCCGAGCTTTCATATCTTAAGGCAAAGGTTATATTCCAGAAAAGTATCATTTGCCGTGTTCATGGATAAGGTCTGCTATAGTAGCCATTGAAATGAGTGATACTAACAGCAGTTATACTAAATATTAGCACTCATGGAACAATGTTCAACCAATCAAAGTAGTGAACTGGAACTGTTGTATAATTTAAAATGACCTCAAAGTAAGAAAGTTTGGCTTAAGCTTGACAGTGAATGCTGAATAATCACTGTAAAACAGTGTAGAATAGCACCAATGGTTATGCTACCAGTGGTTAAAACAAAAAAAGGTTACGTTCAACCACCTAGATAATATTTTAATCTTTGATCCCTGCATAAGAGAACTGCATAACACCTGAACATACATAAGAATGCCAGTGGTAAAGTTCAGTGGTATTCTTACCTTTTAGAAAATTCTCTACAGTCTGCAGCAGCACTGAGTAATCTTCCTTTGTGTTGCTTTTGTTTGTCTATAGGTAACATTTTCGGTGATGTTTAAAATCTCTGAGCTTTTGTGTTCAATGAATCATAGAAGTTGAAATTCATGCCTTTTTAATACAGTCTATATGGTTTTTATGTCACGTGCCACTTGGAATTAGGAGATTTTGCCAACGTCTATACAGCCTGTAGAGAGACACAGTGTATTGATAAGAAATGCCCGTAATTTTCTCTCTCTTTCCCTTGCTGTGTAATGTCTTGTAAGCAGTCGTTAGCACACGCAAATATTTCTTGCACATTAAGTATGAAAAGCACAAACCCTGTGTTCCTGGAACTTTTCCCCCTTCTTGCTTTTGCTGCTCTAGACATTTTTTAAATCTATGTTTTTAATCCATATGATTACCTGTAATAGAAATGACAAAAATAATAAAAACTATATTCCGCATTATCGTGTGAAATGTCTTATATGTGTAAACAAATGTATTCTTGTTTATCCTGTTCAGTATAAAGAAATGTGACAATTTTTCTGCTTATAATAGGTCAATGTGTGGGACCTGTGAGCTCACATGTTCAAAATTAGAATGTGTGTGTGTGTGTGTGTGTGTGAATAAATTCATATTCAACATCACATCCTGTGTCAAAGCCAAGGGAGTGCTGGATACTTCATATGCATCAGTGTGTCCTGCTCTGATCCTGTAGGGGGATTATGGGTAAATGTTAAAGTATTGACTACTCAGTGACCTTCTGACTATCCTGTCATTCCCCCCATGTCTTTTCTTCCTGCTTCTCCATACATGCTTCTCTCATTTCATACTATTTCAGCAAAGTTCAATTACATCATCCTTCTTTCTTTGGAGGCAACTTTATTTATTTATTTATTTATTTATTTATTTATTTATTTATCACACATCAAAGCAGTTCACTTAGTTAGCAGATTGTTGACGCAAAGTCATGACAATGTCATGACGCATCCTGATAGCTCACTCCTCCAGACAGTAATAAGCAGCACATATAAATAGTGCTGATACCATTCTTTATTGAGGATGGCAATCGCAAAACACGCTGATTCTGCTCTCTACTAAAGATGAGGAACGTTCTGTGTTCTGATATTGTTCTCTATTGAGGATAAGAATCGCTCAAGGCTTTGATATTTTTTCCATTGTAGATACAAATCACTCCAGATTGTTATAATGTTCTCCATTGAGGACAGGAATTGCTCTAGGTGATACCACACTCTATTGTGGATGAGAATCCCACAAACTCAACACAGGCCACATAAGCTGCAATGATGCAACACTGAATCTGTTACATCTGATGATGATAGCTAGTGAGCTTTATGTTGTCACTTTGCAAATGTCATTCGAAGCTGCCTAAACAAACTACACCATGGTTCAGTACAAAAGGACTAAACACTGCGCATGTAGTAGCACCATTGCGAAGTTGAATTTAATGGATAATGGTGCCTGTGTTCAACTGTACATGTGCAATCACTTCTTTACCCAGTAGGCTAACCTGTCTTAGACAGCAGAGCTCCTTTATGGTGCTCCCAAAAGCACACAAGCAGCTGGTCAGTGGCCTTCCATATAGTGTTTGAGAGCCATGACTACACAGGGCACAGGGCTGGCCTGAGCATACTCATCTGCAAGACCAAGTAGCTTTTATTAATATGCTCTAGCGCCAATACCTTTGACAATATTGCTACTGCATGAGATGTTTGAACTCTAGTTGTCATCGCAGAACACAGGTAATTCCCTGACTCATCTGGCATTAGTGATTGTTGGTCAGCAAGAAAGCGTTCCTAAGTGAGAACTTTTAGCTTAACATCTTCCATTGCTTAGCACCAAGTCCAGATCCTACACCAGGACCTCAAGTTGTGTGGAGATTGCAGATGATCCATGCGCTTAGGAAAAGTTTTTACTAGTTTTTTGCATGTTCAGTGACAAACAATTCACCAGAACCCCATGCTGCTACATACAGTATATCAGGGATCAAACTGAGGGAGCTATCTCTGGCCACAACCCATCCTCCAACATGTTAGACGGTCAGATTAAAATTATTTTGGATCCGTAGAAAGAGTAAAGTTGTGAATGCTGCCCTACCACAAAGTGATATACTGCGTACAGCAGTCTTAATAAAGCAGTATAGGCTTGTGTGTGTAGGTGACGAAGAAAACATTTACATGCAAACAGCCAAAAACCCCGTGATTGTTAGTTATTAAGTAGCCAACACACTGGATGTGAATAAAATAAGCCAGGTGAAAAAAAACTGTTTAACTGGATGAAAGAGACTGCAGTAAGTGTAAAAGGGATTTCATCTGTTAGCAGCTCAATTCACATCCACCTCCTCCAATAATTTGTGGCAAGTTCATTTAGATGGAGTGACCGAAGCCTACTTTTGCCTTGTAAATTCCTTCACCAGGTAGATGATTATCAGTAGCCCTGGTGAGACGTTACTGGAAGGAAAGTAGAGGTTCAGTGAACAGCTAACCTTTGCCATCTAGCTAGATTTTATTATGTGAATAATGAGACCATGAAGCTGCTTGCCACATCAAAATAGCAATAATAAGCAGTTTCTCTATCTTGAAAAAACCCTTGCTGGTTTTTGATTGGCCCACACACTGAAGGTTGGTGGATTCCTCTGATTAAAATGATCCTGAAACAAAACTGGAGAATTAACTGCTACCATAAGCAAATGCCTTTTATTGCATACTCTTACATTTAATTAAACTGGCTTTTTCACGAGGTGGATTTTTCGTGTCCAGTATGGCCGCTGCTCTAGATGAAAAAGATGAGAGTTGTTAAACCCATTTTCTTCCAGACATGACCGTTAAGAAGTGATATTCATTTTGAATGGTGGAGTGTTTTTATTCACTTCTATCATCTCAGTTAGAACTGTTACAAAATTTTCATTTTTAACTGACACCAGTGCACAATGCGGCTGTAGGGCTATAGGCTGAAATATAACGTGTGCTGTCTGTGTATATTATGGGAATACACTTACTATACCATATTCCTTAATGTTTCTAGCTATACATGCACAAACAAATTCATTTTTACTGCATTCCATCCATTTCTGTGGATAAATATGACATGGTGTGCATAGCGTAGTATGTAGCAAAATATAACACTGTAATAGTCTTGATTCAAGCCTTGTTTTTAAAATAAAAATTACTGTAATAGGCGGCACGGTGGTGTGGTGGTTAGCACTGTCGCCTCACAGCAAGAAGGTCCTGGGTTCACTTCCCGGGTCACCCAGTGTGCCTTTCTCTGTGGAGTTTGCATGTTCTCCCCGTGCATGCGTGGGTTTCCTCCGGGTGCTCCGGTTTCCTCCCAC
>JAQQZR010000018.1:10023677-10037930 GCA_030068235.1 Notoglanidium macrostoma | reverse complement strand
TCTCTCTCTCTCTCTCCCTGCCTGTGTGTGTATATGTGTGTGTGTGTGTGTGTGTGTGTGTGTTTTCTACTCTGAGGAGCGCAGTAAGGAGAGCCCCGCTCGTCGGGCGCGCCGCTCCCCGGCCAGTTTGTAAGAAATGCGGACTCAAATCCGCCTCGGAAGATGGGCGACGGAACAACCGCACCAGGTAGGCGTTTTCAAAACGAGTAAATAAATAAAGAAATGATAACATAATGCTTCCAGGCCGCTGCTGCAGAAATCTCAAACGAACTACACCGATTCCGCACCCGGCCTGCTGCTCAAATTCTTCTTTTTTTTTTTTTTTTTTTTTTTTGCCTAGGGAGCGGTAGTGCATTTTCAGCTCTTTTCGATAAACACGCACGCACACGCACACGCACGCACAGGCACGCACGCCGCGCTCACGTACCTCCGGCAGCAGCGAGAGGCGCATCTGCAAAAAAAAAAAAAAAAAATGTAAGAACGGCGCCTTTAACTCGCGGCCACCGGTGAGGAAAAGAGGGAGGAAAGATTCGGTTCGGTGCCGTGCATGTGCGGCGTGCGTTCGAGACGCGCGCTTAGGCCGAGCGCGTGTTTATGTTCGCTTGGACGAGGGGCAATATGCGCGAATGCAGCGGGAAATCGGGACTGGCCGGCGGAGAGATCGAGCGACAGTTTGCCGGATTTTGCGCGAGCATGCGGATTTGCTTGCACCTGCAGCGTGGCGTATAGCGCTATTTGGTACGTGCGACTTTTTTCCCCTCCTTTATAGCTCGTCAGGAGCGGCCTATTTTATGTACACCACAGCATACTGCGGTACGGCTGGCAGCTCAGCGCGCTCCTTCGTGCTACTGTAGGTCACATGCGCACCTTTGCAGCGCGCTATTGCCGGAAAAAGGCGCCGCGTGTTTTCGTGGCGCTGCGGATCGGCTTTTGGGCAAGGAAGGAGCGGGAGATGTGATTTTGCGGATTTTAAGGCGATACCGGGTGGGAGGAAATAACAGCGAAGCATGTGCTTCATGCTTTTTAATAACAGGGCTCCACTCTCCATAGGGGGAGCGGCGAATCCGTTTTGGGTGTTTCTCGCGCCGCAAAGTTGCTCGCTGATGCTGCCATGGCGACACGCGGCAGCCCTTTTTTTGCGCGCGGCTGCCGTTTTCTCACCTTCTTGAGTTTTTTCAAGCTACCTGTCCAGGGCTGCTGAGAGGAGGTTCTGTATTCGGCCGGCGTGCATGCATGCATGTGTGTGTGTGTGTGTGTGTGTGTGTGTGCATATCTGCGTGTTTCAAAATGACTGCCTGGGCAGCTGTTGCCATGTTGCCAAACGGGCAAAGGCTATACAATTTTGCATATGAAACCTGTCTATTCTGTAGAACTACCAAAGGTGATTATTGTTTTAGGCTGTGGTTTTGCATGTGGTTAAAGTTTTACATAATCATATGACACATTTTGTCCCAATGCCACACCTTTAAAGTTACCATGATGTGTGGTTAATTGGATATTATGTAGCCTAGATTAAAAGTTTTTTCAGGGAAAAATAATTATACAAATATGTGGTGAATGTTCCACTTAGGGATAGATGACTGGCTGGTTATATAATGATATGATAATATGTATTTGACAGGCTGTGCAACCAAGTCATTCAGAGAAGTGGTTGTTTCTTCAGCAGCCCCCTGGGCTGCATTCACTCAGGAGAAATCGCAACATTTTATTTCAGTGGCGATGCTGTTGCACTCTCATACTCCATCAAAATGAGGCAGCAGCACCCCTTTTTTCTACCTAGCAACACCAATGTGATATCATTGACAGCAGCTGTCATGGTCATATCACACTTGGACTATGGCTGCCTCTCCCCTCTGACTGTTAGCATTAAAAAGGTAATGCCACAGAGAGGTTTGAGGGTCCAGCCGCATGCTGTAGCACCTCATCTAGTGCTCAGTGGAAATGTTCAAGCATCGCTGTGCAAGGTGTCAACATTTGTATTTGGGCAGTGTCATGGCAATTTAGACATTTAGTTGTCTTTTATTATTTAAATGCATACTGTGTAGGCCATACCACTCCTATACTCCCTCATGACAATTTAATGTGCTTCTGCAAGGAAGCAGTGAATATATTTGTTTTAATTTATTTTGCTTACATTGCTTGTCTTAGAAACTTTGGCCTAGTTGTTGATGAGATCGTTACACGATAAATGGCATGATGAAATTTATATTGACCTTTTTTTACTGTAGCCTATAGGTACGATGCTGGTATAGCATTTGTGACAAAAAACAAATCTGGAACATTTTGATTATAGGTGAAGTGCTGCGAAACTTTTTTAGACACTGTTTCTGTACTTTTATATGGGTCTAGTTTTAGCTGAGTTTTACCACTAGGCTAATTGTGGTTGCTATTAGTTGCACTTTTAATAGCAACTTACAATAAGATTTCTATAACAATCCCTTTGCAAACATTTGAGTTGTGTATTATACACTACACATTTTTTTTCCCAGATGTGCACAAACACAGCATGAGAATGTGCAAAGGTCATACAGAGGTCATATGTGTAGGCTTTGGTGTGTTTGCTTAACGAATGCAATGTGCAGACATTATGCTGGATTCTGTTAGGTTAATGTAAGTCCTAGCTGAAGCTTCCAGCATAGCTTCCAGTATTTCACTCTACACTGCAATTTCAGCCTTGCTGCACACCAGTCATCAAATCATCTAGGAGAATAGCTCAGGAAAAAAAGGCAATATGTAGTTCAAAATGAACACTTATAAACATCTGTATACAAGCAGCGTATCTGTAGGGTGTGAAGGAATAATTGTAATTAATTGTCTTCAAGGTCATGCTAAGGTCATTGTTGGGGTCAAAGGTTAAGACCTGAACTAACACAAGATTGGGGTGGGGTTTTGCTATTGATGGAAATGGCGGAATCAGACAGAACAAACTGTCCTGTTTTGTTCTCTGTTTAATCACTTCTTGCTGACTCCTTAATTTTGTTGGCTGCATGGGCACTATTTCCAATACATTGATCCTTTTTAGCTTAATTATTTTTGTACTGAGCACAATTTTGTGTAAGTCCAGTGCTTTTTATTCACTCCTAGGACAATTTTGCTGTCATAAAAAAGGGAACTGAGACTTACTGAGATTTGTTGCTTTTACAATAGATTAATTTTTAGGCTGCAAATTGTATAAGACCTTGATCATCATTCTAGTATTGCTGCTATAATTACGTACAGTATATAATCCAAATATACCACTATGACAGCTTTGATGCAAGAGCTAAATGGCTCTGTTGACATTTCAAGAATAGTGCAAGAAAAAGTGTGAACTCCAAAGTACAGGATTTTGATAATCAAATTTTTAATAGATGCAGTATGAATTGAGGTAAGTAGATTTTAACAACATGGAGTTGAATAAGGTACTCTTATGTATCACGGTCTATATTACAGACTGACTGAACTATTAGCTCAAGTTCTTAAATCTTCTATTACCATAACTTATACCAGAATCCACAAACAAGGCAGCAACTAAATATAACATAAACCTCTGCAGCACCTAGGTACTATAAATACAGAGGTAGCTAGATACAATTAAAGCGATATCTGCTGCTGAGCACTCGGCTGAGATCATTCATCCACGTTGTGTGAAATGCCAGGGTTGGTTCAGTGACTATGACTAAGAGTCAGAGGACCTCTTGCTTTAAATTTCAATTGACATTCAAATTGTGCAAATTATTACAGGTAAAAAAAAAAAAGTCCAGAAGCTTATATACTTAAAAAAAAGTTTTTTTTTATTTGGGCATAATCTATATGGGAAACATGGGGAAAGGTTTAATTATTTTAACTATTCTACATTAATAATGGAGGCAGTGACCCTATGAAATATCACATCGATGAACATTATTTTATTTTGTGTCTTAAATTGGGGTTAATGGGTAATTGGGGTAATAGGGTCCCTGGTTCAATTCTGAGCTCAGGTAACTGTCTGTGTGGAGTTTTTTGTGTGTGTTCTCACTATGCCTGCACAGGTTTCCTGCAGGTTCTCTGGTTTTCTTACACGTTGCAAACACTTGCTGGTAGGTGGATTGAGAAAATTAAACTATCCCTAGATGTGACTGAATGTGGATGTGTGGTATTTGAAACGTGCGCACAATGGCATGTTCCTGCAATACCAGATCTGTACTGCTCATGTGTAAACATTCATGGCACAAAGAATGTGAAGTGATGGAGTGTTGGTAGAGGGTTTGATAATGTTATTGAAGTACTACTTTTTTTTGCAAAGATTCTCCGTAGGCTATGTGTAGCATTTAGTGCTGGATTAAGCTGCCACTTTGCCATACATTTGTTATAAAACAGTTTATGAACATGAACACATAGCTTACTTAGTTTACAGATTTTTAATATACCGTCAGAGATATAATCATGAAAACACTGATAAAATGTGAAATCTTTTATTTTTGTTGTGCATCAAATATATAGCGACAAATATCGTAAAAATGCCACATGGTGAGCAGCTATTCTTACTGTGCATGTGTATTGGTAACTGGTGAAATAAAATGTAAATAATGCCCTAATCAGTGTAAAAAATTTTTTTTTTTTTTACATGTTGCATGATAGGTTGAGGATTTAAGCAGATTAGAAAGGAAAAGCTACATGTATTAGCTGTGTACATTCACCAGAACTCTTCTACTTTCTCAAAGCATTATTTTTCTTTGTAATTTCACCATGTATATTAATGAAAGGTCATACATGGCAGGATAAGATTAAATCACAGATTTGTTCAGTTCACAGTTCGCAATTTTTTACGGTGTTTTACATTTTTCTGCAAGAAATAATAAAGGAGAACTGAACTAAAGTTGTGAATGGTGGACTGAATTAATGTTGGACCAAACGCGCCATAGGATTGGTTTAAGCAGTCATTCTTTCCAGTCATTTGGATTTGTTGCTTTACCGCATCGTACCTATTTTTCATAAAATTGAGAAAATCTCCATTCAAATGTCCCTTGCCACAGTCATTGAAATTGCAGCTCCACGTCACAGGTGCATAGAAAATTAATGCTTTATTGGTTGCTAGTGTGAATGTACTGTAAGGTTGGAAACAAATTTCAACAATAAATCTTTATCAAAATATCTATAAGACAAGCAAAAGTATATCTATTCAATCAAATTAGTAATCAATCTACTGTAGTTAGTCTAAATTTTAAGTTTAATTCTGTTCTCACAGATAGAACACTGTATTACATTAGGCAAGGAACTGCATATTCTGACAGAGGAAGCCTGCTTTTCCTGTTACCAAGTGAATGTGCATGTTAGGGAGATTGCAGCATTGTGGTCTGTGAAAGCCAGCTAGTTGCGAGTCAATACCGCAAGGCTCCTAGCAGACCTTGCAAATGATATTGATGGGCAGCCAATCCTGAAGGTGATGATGTGATGGATTGTAGGGCTACCTGGGATGGCGAAAACCTCTTTAATGGTGGTATCCAGGTTGCAATGTCAGTGAGGCAAGCAAAAACACTGTTGTAGTTGCACTACATAGGTAGGAGAAGGTGTGTGAAAATAAACATATTGTAACTGGCCACTTTATTTAGAACTCTTGTACACTTGCTCATTCATGCAGTTATCCGATAAGCCATTTTTGTGGCAGAAGTGCCATGCTTAAATCATCCAGGTCAAGAACTTCATTTAATGTTCTCATAAAACATTTGAATGGGGGAAAATGTGATCTAAATTAATTTAATCATGGCATGGTTGTTGGTGGCAGACAGGGAGGTCTGAGAACTTCAGAAATTGCTGATCTCCTTCACACTTAACAATCTACCTGATGTGGTCTTCTACTGTTGTAGCTAGCACAACAAAGTGTCATGTTGTGCATTCTGTGATGCTCTTCTGCTAACCATAGTCATAAAGTCTGGCCCTTCTTTTTTAATCTCACATCAAAAAGGCATTTCTTCCCACAGACCTGATGCAAACTGGATGTTTTTAGCTTTTTTTTTACTATTGTGTGTAAATTCTAGAGACTATTGTGTGTGAAAAGCTCAGGAGATCAGTAGTTTCTGAAACATTCATACCGGCCGATGTAGCACCAGCATCCATGCCATTGTCACGGTGATCACATTTTTCATTATTCTGATGTTTAATGTGAACATTAACTGAAGCCTTTTACCTGTACCTGCATGATTTCATGCACTGCAGTGTGCATATGCTTTTATAATATTTATAGATAAGAAAATTTTGTTTTAACTTATTTAACTTCTGTTTTATGATTGGGATTTAAACAGATATTATTTGATGTGTACATTGGCCACATCCTACTTAATGTACATTTATCATGAATATTAATGTTTTAAAATGGTTTTCTCTCTTTCAAACCCCCCCCCCCCCCCTTTAGTGATGGCCTCTGCTGAGAAGCTGTATTCCTGCTTTCACCAGCACTGCTCCTAGGCCACACGAGCACACACACACACACACACACACTTACATACACACTTAAACATACACACCTGTATCAGGTTCACCTCTATACACAACACAAGCAGACAACATGTACAGTGTGGAAGACTTGCTGATCTCTCATGGATACAAACTACCCAGAAGTGGCCCCGCTTCATCCTCTGCACCTTACGACAACCGGAACACTGACTGTCGGCGTGACAATGTGGAGAACCGCCCCTCTGGTGGTGGCGGGGCCTTGAATGGGTTTGGGACAGCAGAAGGTGGAGGAGACAGCCGGAAAGAAACAGGGACGGGGGCCTACAGACCGACTCAGTCCGTTAAAGCATATCCCGAAAACAATAACAATATCAACGAGGGTCCTGAAAGAATCCAGAGGAGGCTGGAAGTTCCTATTGGTTTCCTTGGTGATCTGCAGCCTCTAGGAGACTCACTTGCTACTGACAGTGGGTGAGTGGGTCATACTAATATTGATATACTTGAGGTTATTCGTTGTCAAATAAATGAGGCAAATTGCCATGAATCATGGATCCATGCATCAGAAACAATGTAAGAATTTAAATTTTAATTGAATCTAAAAAAATCATAAATTTATAAATTTGCATTTTGTGTTTATTGGTTGACTGGGATCAGGTTTTCTTTGGACATGAACCTGCATAATTGACTCCTGGATCTCATAATTTTGATAATATTAAATATGCATATAGCACTTTGAATGGTAGTGTAACAGCCTACTTTAAGAAGGATGACACGGAATCGCTCATTGGTGTAGTTGATGCATTTTCGTTTAACATGCTCTCTCATACATGCTATCATTTAGAACAGTTTGTCAGTTCATAAGTTGTATCATTATTTGCATTATTTTTGTTCTCAGGTTTTATGACGCCCCCAGCTTGACATTCTCTGAACACACAGATGAGCGAGATATCGCCTACTGGAGAAGGAGAGGTCAAGACTTCAGTGCTCTGTTGGACTTTGCTGACCCTAGGGAGTTGCGTGTGTCTGGAGGGCCTTGGAGAGGCCCAGTGCTGGCTCCTGAGGAGCTAAGGACAGAAAGGCCATTAGGGAGATGGGAAGAAGTGCAGTGGATGCGAGAGCCTATAGACTCAGGCCCAGAGACATTACGAGTGACTGGAGAAAGGAAGTGCCAAAGCCTGGGCACGGAGGAATGGCGTCCTGCAGTAGGTCTGGGCCGGCAGTTATCTGATGGAGAAGCTGAACGCTGGTCTCAGGAACAGCAGCACCGTTTGCGGCCCACAGAAGGAAGTGTGCCAGCCACAGTCAGGATGAAATCTCAGTCACTGCCCCGAGTTCTCTCTCCTGAAGATCCACAGTATGGAGAACATCCCCCAATGGGTGCCTCAACTCAGGCCCCTACACAAAGAAACAGCTCTGTGCCATACAGTCGCTATCATAATGAATGGCCATTAGGGGAAAGGTGGAGTGGTCAAAGTCAAGGTCCCACTGCACTTGTACCAAAGCCACGTTTCAGTCGTCCCATAAAGCCCCCATCTTATGAGACTCACCAGCAGAATAGGGGGAGTTGGGAAACACTTTCCTCTGAACCAGTTTCTAAACCCAGAGACCGGTCACTTTGCTATTCTCAGAGCTTTGAACCATTAAGAGACAGGTCTGGATGCTATTCTCAAAGTGCAGAGCCATTACGGGATCGGTCCTTGTGCTTTTCACAGAGTGCAGAGCCACTGAGAGATCGAATGGTGAGCCATTCCCAAAGTGCCGAACCGCTACGATTTGTTAGTCATTCACAAAGTGCAGACCTGTTAAGAGACCGCTTTTTAAGCCACTCTCACAGTGCTGACCTTTTGAGGGACAGATCACTTTGTTATAGCTCAGAACTACTTCGAGACAGGTCTATGTGTTACTCACACAGTGCAGAATTACTAAGACCAGAAGCATATAGGGCAGATCTGTTTTATCAGGAATTGACTGGTATGGAGCCCCCTGGTTACATACCACCCCCCTCTTACAGAAGATTTCTGCCTCCGAGGAGTGGACAGATTTACCGTGCTGACTCTGCCCTTGTACGATGGAAACGAGAACCAGTAAGTGCTGAGATGGGTGAGTGGTTTTCCAGAACAGCAGGAATGTCCTGGTCAGAACGTCAGGAAGACCGGAGTATGGCAGTTGTTCCCAGACGGCCAGTGCATCCAGGGCCAGTTGCACCAAATCGACCTGTTCAGTATGTCCCATTTGAAGACCCACGTGTTAGACATATTTCAGGGGGGCCCAGTGGAAACTCACTCACAGATGCAGACAAGATCCGACATGTCAACAAAGAGCTTCCCTGCACTGTAGCTTTAGGACAATCCACACATGATAGTGCCTTCCTCCCTGCACAGGGGCCGAGCACGGACACTCACAAACCAGCTCTCAGTGAACAGGAGAATGCTAACCGATGGAATAGAGGGTTGAACAAAGGCAGTGAAAGTGTAGCACCAGACCAGAGCTTTTCCAAGTATTCCACAACATTTCAGACAAGACCATCACAACCAGTTATAAAAGTTGAGCGGAGTGCAGATCAGCAGGTTAAGGTAGAGAGAATAACAGACCCAGTTCAAGTCAAGGTAGAGAGAACAGAACAGGTTAAAGTGGACAGACCTGCAGAGCAGGTAAAAGTAGACAAAACTACAGACCAAGTCAAGCCAGATAGAGTTGCAGATCAAGTCAAAGTTGCAGAAGTTAAGCCAGAACGATGTACAGACAAACAGATTAAAACAGATAGAATGCCAGACCAAACAAAAATCCAAGAAAAAAATCCAGACCAGAGTAAAACAGATAGATACTGTGAGAAACAATGTAAACTCGATAAACTGGCAGAGAGGATTCCAGAAAAACCAATAAAAGCTGAGCGAATTCTAGACAAGTCTAGTAAATCAGAGAGAGTTCTGGACAAGCAAGTCAAAGCAGACAAAATTCCTGAAAAGCTTAAGGGAGAGAAGATGTCAGAAAAACAAAGTAAATCAGATAAATTAACAGACAAGCTCATTAAGTCAGAGAAACAGACAAAAGCGGATATAAGTGTAGAACAGTTAAAAGCAGAGAAAGTCACAGACAAACAGACAAAGGCAGACAAATCCATTGAAAAAGGTTCCTCAGAAAGCGTTTCCACAGCAAAGACAGAAGTAGCACATGAGCCTGAGAAAAAGAGTGTGAAAAAGAAATTAAGTGAAACTATTTTCTGCCTGGTGTCTGTCCCTCTTTCACAATCTAGTGGAAAGTCAAGGGATCAAAACAACAATGAAGAAAAAGAACCTGAATCCCCTCGTATTCCTCCCCCTCCACCACCAAGCTCCTCAAGTGAAAACAGCAACACCCTTGGTTCTCTGCCAAACCAAAGCCTCAAAAGCACATCCACCACCTCCACTGATTTGGAACTACAGGCACTTACACTTGGTAGTGCTTCCAGTAGCATAATCACAAGAAGAGCTCATCGCAGGAGAAACTCTCGTACTAAAATAATTAAGCCAAACCCCCATGATGAGCTAAGACGATATTCTGGGGCTTGGCCAGGGGACCAGTATCGTGATCAGGAAACCCAAACTAGTCCTGAACTTGCAAAGAGTGCTCAACATCCAGGTCCTGATAAAATGGAAGCACAAACACTGCCTGCTGTCCCAGAAGTAGAAGCTCCTGCTGAAAGTGGCTCAGGAGTTCCGGGTACTTCTGGGCCTATAGGGGGCACAGGGGCTACAGGAAATCCAGGGCCTTCAGGAACTACAGGGGCTACAGGAAATCCAGGGCCAACAGGAACTTCAGGGGCTGCAACAGCCCCTGGGGCTTCAGACCCCAGTACTCCCTTTGGGTATCCTATGAAAGGTCAGAAAAGTCTTAAACCATCCAGCAACAGTGCCTTTTCAAGAACAGGCACCTTCAAGAGCACAGGTTCACACAGACCTCCATTACATCCTCCTCCACATCCACCACCACCACCTCCAACCCAACCACCATCCCAACCACCGCCACCACCCCCAACACAGCCTCCACCAAAATCACCACCCTTGGATCAAGCTGAAGATTTAAAGTCAATTGCTGGCCCTAACCCAGAGGCTTTCGGTCAATTCCTGTTGAAACCAGTGAGCCGAAGATCTTGGGATGCCATTGAGGAGCTAGAATCCATTAATAAGGAATTGCAAGAGCAAGCAAGTAAGCGTCCTAGTGTGGACCAGTGCATTGAAGATCTTAATGAGGCATATAAAGATATCCTGGAACTTACCACTGCCAGCAATAACCTTCCCAACCGTTCCTCCATGCAAATCCCAGACCGTATAAAAGCAAGACTATCTGCTGATCCATTGGGAATGCCTGCACTTAGGTCCAGCCTAGTACCAGGAAGTGACCCAGAATACAGAGAGGTTAAGAGTGCATTTTCCCGGCCATCAACAGGGAAGAGTGTTAGCTTCAGCAAACAGCTAAGGGAGGAGATTTGTCCAGCAGCTCCTCCACCAGAAACAGGTTTTAGAGATTACAAAACAGTAATGGCCCAGATAAATCAGCGTAGAGCCTGCAGATCAGTGAAGCTGGATGTCTCAACTCCTAAGGAAACCCTAGTCAAACATGAGAGTTTGATCGCATTAACCTCCTCCACTTCATCCATGTCAGCTGAGGTCCCATGGGGAGACAGGCAACCCATGCAGGATGCCTCAACCCTAACCAGCCCCCCAGACTATGAGCACATCTGTCAAACACTCCAAATGGCCCGTGATTCTGGGGCAATCAGCCAAGGGGCTTCTGTAAAATCCAAACCAGGTAGTGCCATGAGCATTGATAATCAGCAGCATGTGGCCATGCCTAGTGGATCTGCAGTAGATTCAGAGCAGCCATGCTGCTCGTTATCATTAGATAATGAAAATAATTTGAGACAGGAACCAGTCTCTTTATTAAGTGAGGAGAGAACCTCTGGCTTTAGAAGGGTAACAAATCAAAGTAATAAATTTCTTGGTAACAGGAGTGTTCTGTGTGGCATTACAGGTGGTAAATCAGTAGGAGACAAAGCAGGTGTAGAGGTGAACCCAGAAGTTCCAGCTGACTGGCAGATGCAGCTGTCACTAGCTGAGAAGCATATTGCCACACTTATCACTGGGGAAGGGTCAAAGCCTGGGTCAGTTGAGGCTCTAGATGAAATGAATGACATTAAGAGGAACGAAGGCATTCCTGCCAGTAAGCTGGAAGACCAAACAAACAAGGCACTGGAAGGCGACAACTTTGAAACCTGTGAACAATTTCACACCCATGTAGAGAACCAGGAGACTGAACTAGAACTAGCGGCTGAAATCCCGTTGACTCTAGAAGTAAGAATTGATGGTGATAACAACAGGAAAGAAGGAGAGGAGACAAAGTTAGAGCAACAAAATTTCCAACAGGAAGACTCTGTGACTAAAGTTACAGAAGTACAAACCCAAGAGGATGAGCAAATGCATGAGCCCAACATGGAACCAAGTGCGATTTCAAAGCCAAACAAGGCAGGAATGAGGACTCATTCAGGTCTAGACCCAGTGCTTCTGCCAGAGTTTCCCCCAGATCACCTTCCCCTGTCTGTGTTATCTTATCCAAATCGTAGATTATCTTTAGAGTTGGATTGGGAGAGAAGTGGCTGGGAAGGAGCTAGGTGGAGCCTTGGAGGGGGTTGGGCAAGAGAAAGGCGATCCCTTGATGCTGAGAGGCAGGACTTAGGTGAGGATAGGTGGGGTCTAGAAAGTGATAGACAACAATCCAGTGGTGAAAAGCGTGGTCTAGGTGGTTGGCGTGGGTGTGGGATCGATAGGCAAGGTTCAGATGATTCAGATTGGGATTTAGACACTGATACCCACAACATAAGGGATAAAGGAATGGTTGCAGATGTAAAAGAATGGAACCCTGACCAAGTTCAAGATCAAAGTGAAGACCAAAGTAGTAATGTGTCTAATAAAGGCTTAGTGGCGGACAAACATAACCTGGTAGACGAACACATTCAAGGTGCTGAAGGGAGTCCAATGGTCAAGGAGGTGCAAGGCTCAGGAAAACGGCGAATTTCTCAGCGAATTGAGGCCCTGCATGATCGTTTTATAGCCCCACCTGGACACGGTTCTGAAGAGAGACTTGCCCGTATGAGGGAGGTGGACACTGTCTCCCGCATGAGACGCCTTAGCCTTCGTAGCACAGACTCATGGGATGGACTATATGGGGTGGCCTTTGTTTCTGGTGCTGAAGAGCTGGGGAGGGATGATAAACAGTCCCTTCCTTCATCCCAGGAACTTCCAAACACTGCAGAGAAGGAGGACAGAGAAATCAGAGAGCCCTGCTCAGACAGAAATGAGCCTTGTGAGACACAAGATGACCATCCAATTTCAGCAGGTACTTTGCCATTCTTTCATTACTTAGAATTTTTTTGTTAGTTTTTACAGGTGTGTGGACAAAATTTAAAACATGTTTTGAACTGATGCATTAGTTAAATGGGTAAAATAGGTATAAATTAACTAGTTCAAAAATAGCTAATCTTTATAGTGTGTCATAGGTAATATATGGAGCTCTGTAACAGATTTCCAAAATCAGATGAATACCATAACTAAAACCAAAATATTTAAAATACATAATCAAGGACTATAAAACAGATATGTGTGATTCACTGAGTAAACCGTATAGAATATAGAATCCATGCTGTAATTAATTTCTTTCTTTCCAAAACCTTGTAATAAGCTGTTTTTCAACAAACTTCTCTGGAGTCTCTTATCACAAGTTTGAATGAACTTCACTGCCAGCACAAAGTCTTTCAATTAAAGATAAAAATATGCCAAGAAAATGTGTAGTTTGGTAAAATAAGCTTTATTTTTCGAGGACTTTTTGATATATGTTGTCAATATTAAAAGCATGATTAGCTTCAGATCTATCATGACCCTAACTAGGATAAAGCAGTTTCTGAAGCTGAATGCATGTGTGAAAATGAATGCAATATAATGATACTACAGAAGCTCTATTTACATACATGTAATATGACTATGCAAATGTAGAAAAACTGCCAATATTTAAAACTAAACATGAAAATATTTTTTGATTAAAAATTGGTTAACATTTATAAACAAAAAGGACATTGATTGCAGAGTACATTTAAAATTATTCATTACTGTTCTTAGTGAAGTTAACCTAAGAGAAACCCAGAGAACGAGGAACAGTTAATTAAAATGAGAAGTAACTTGAATAGTAATTTTGAACCTGTTTATGATATTGTTTATACAATATCATAAATTAATTATTTTATTTATTATTATTAAATAGTGCAGCTTCAGAATCTTGGGGCACAATTCATGGCAATGTAATTCTTCCACAAGGCACCCCATATTTTGTTGATTTGTTGATAGTGGTCAGAGAATGATCATGATTTTTGGATGAGTTTAACACCTTAATTGTGTATATATACTATATATATAACAATGTATATATACTGTATGTGTATATATATATATATATATATATAGTTATTGTACACAAGACTTCTGAAGGTGTGCTGAAGGTGTCATCTTTTAATTGAAACTTGCAAAGTGGGGCCTCTATGGAGTGGACTTGTTTGTGCAGTGTATCCCACAGATGCTCGATTGGATTGAGATCTGGGGAATTTAGAGGCCAAATCAACACCTTGAATTCTTTGTCATGTACACTACCAGTCAAAATGTTGGACACACCGTCTCTTTCATAGGTTTTTCTCTTTTTTTTTTTTGTTTAAAAATCAATAAAATATAATAATAATAAAATGTGTAAAACAATACTGAATACCTCAAACTATGAAGCAACACATATACTGAATTATGTAGTAAACAAAAAAGTGTAAAA
>JAQQZR010000018.1:9995182-10012363 GCA_030068235.1 Notoglanidium macrostoma | reverse complement strand
TCTCTTTTAAAGTCATAAAAATAAAGAAATAATTGAATTAGAAGGTGTGTCCAAACTTTTGACCGGTAGTGTACATACACGCACGTTTGTTTGATCAGTCTTCCATCATTGGAACGTTCTCAAAAAACCTCTTTACTATAATGATAAAAATCATTATCAACACCATTAAAATAAAAAGAAATAATGAATAAAAAAAAAGTAAAGTAAAAGAACCATGACTCCATCAGTACTATATAACTACTTTTGACCCACCCTGTGTATACATGTCAAGGTGTAGTATTGGCATAAAAACTCAATTTTTGGTTTCTCCTTAGGTGTGAACTAGATATATGACTTGTCTTTTCAAGATTACATGTCTATTTTGTTGAATAATGCAGCTCATTTTGTAGGTTGCTGAATAAGACCAGGCTCTGAAATGTCTGTCTGAAGCACTATCCCTGACCAGAAGCCCATGTTTGATGCCAGTCTTAGCAAACCTAAAATGCCACTATGTAAGGAATGTAAAATTAAAATACAAGAAGCTACTGTGAAATGTACATGGTGTTTAAAAATGTTGCCAATGGGTTTTTGCAGCTTTAGCCCTTGAACTCTTAGGACCAAGTCAAATAATGTACACTGGCTTAGAACTGAACAATTAATAACTTCAGTTTGATACAAAAAACCTGAAGTTGGAACTATAGAGAATTCAGAAATGACTCTGATGCCCGTACTCAAATTGCTCTAAGTTCATGTTCACACAGTTAGTACTTTTTGACTATATAGTATACAGTTAAAGAAGATAAGATTTTGTTTTATTTATAATTGGTGTCACCCAGATGAGGATGGATTCTCTTTTGAGTCTTGTGCTGGGATTTGTAGATTTCCGTAAAGCGGTTTGTTATTAAGTCCGTTGTTAAAAGTGCTGCACAAATTGAATTGAACGGACTAGTGAGTTGCTTTTAACGGTCCCTTTAGCGTCAGTGCAAATGAACATGTGTAGTTTTGTGAAGTGAAGGTTAAGTGGTTCTTATGCACTTATGCACTAACACACGATCACCTGGTGTGCTTTTTCTTTTTTGTGGCAGCCTTTGGCCACGCACCAGCATGGCAGCTGTTGGTTTAGTTGCACCTGCCTACTTTGTCAAAATAAACTGTCACACGCGTGTGTGTGCGTGTGTATACATATATATATGACTTCAATCTTGCTCTTTCATTACCAATTGCATATGCAGCTGAAGCCTGAGCTGAGATTTATTTATTTTTATATAGTTATTAATTTGATTTAGGCAACTATGCCACATAATGTGGTTACAGCACTCATACTCGCGTTATATGGATAAGTAAAATAAAAATACATGGAAATATTACTGTACGAGAATGCATGGGTACAGATATTAGGTTAGTTTTAGAGGTCTAATTTCATGTGCGTTTGTTCGGGGTTATCCTTTTGCTGTTGGTCATATTGTTATTACCTCTGATGTACCCTGTAGAAATTTTTTTGCTTGTTGGTCTCTACACAGGATCTACAATCCTTTTTTTTTTTGTTGTTGGTGTTCATGGAGGTTATAATTAACAGGAGATGATAATTGCTGAGGCGAAACGGAAATAAAGCACTTCAGGTTGTGCTATTATAGTAAAACAGCTTAGCGACGGGTTGCATTACACCAAGCAGCGCGCCCCGTCATGTTTTATTCCATCCATATTTGTATTACACAGATTGAAGTCTGCAGGGTCACAGAATGACCTAGATAGGGATTTTTTGTAGTTCTGTACACAAATACGCCTGTTTTGAGGTGAGCCCTGGGTTTGGGAAGCAGGCTTTTGTATAGCTTCTTTCTATTATTTTTAGGTGCATACTTCTCAAGACATCTATTCCAAGACCAACTTGGACACAGTGGTTCAGCTGCTGCAGATGACTTCACATCTGCTCAGTGTGTAATAGCCGTATATGAACAGACACGGTAAAGCTGCTTCTCCAGTATCTAGAGAAATCGGGTGATAATGGAGCAGAAGTGCTGCACAGTATGAACCAGGTGCTTTCTAGGATTTGGTCACAATTCTGACCACGCTTTGCAGTCGCACCATGAGGGCTGAAGATAAGGCTAGATAAGCAGTTGTAATCCTGAGCAAAGCCAAAGAGCAGAACTCTCTACCAAGTTAGTTTTTACCACTATTAAAGACCGTTTACTATGATGGACCGTTCACTTAGTTATGCGTATCATTGGATCATGGGAGTCATTGAAGCTTCTCAGTATGAACACTGATTTAGGATAAGGAATGTAATGTTTTTATCCAAAAATATTCTTTACACCCGTGATCATGAAACGAGGTTACACTCTAATGCACACCACTTCAAAACTGCACATCGGTGGACTAGTTGTGATCATCACTTATGGTTTTGGGTTTGGACTTGAAAGAACTATGATAAATGACTGGTTTGTTTCACAGTCCAATGGCTAGATAAACAGACTGTACTGTTCTGTTTGCAGTCTCTCCTAATAAAGGCAGATGAGTGAGAGCAGAGAAGAGAAAGAGGAGTCTTCCAGCCCAACCCCTCCTGCTTAGTAGGAATTTTGAACTGGCATTTAACAGTGGTTGAATAATAGGAAATGTTCTGGATGTGCTTTCATGGTATGTTCAAGCAACAAAATGACTATAGTTAAACACCTTAATCAAAAAGAAACCATAGCTAGTTACATATGTATGCAAATCTTTGCACCCCTGGCCAGACTACATGTTTAATTTATTTTTAATTGAACAGAAGTAAACACAACCTATGCATTAAGATTTGCTGTGAATGTTAATGTAGACACTTTATATCTGGTAAGCTTAAAGAGAAAAGAATTGTGGCATGTGCAAAAGTTTGGACACCCTTTCAGAACTTAACATGTTAGGACTTAATTAACTCATTAGGACTGCTTAAGAAGGGCAGGTATTGCCATTAGGAATGACGATTCCAAGTCGTTATAAATTCTCTGACTCTTCAAAACTTGTGCTGACACTTAACCATGGGCTCCTCTAAGTAGCTGATTGGGAATCTGAAATTAAAGCTAATTGATGTCTACAAAGGAAGGCTCTAAAAAGATACCCAATCACTTCAAGCTCACGATTTCCACTGTCTGAAATGTCATTTAGAAATGGCAGTTAAGGGTAACTGTAGAAGTGTGGATCTGGATGAACAAGAAACCTTTTAGATAGAACTTCCTGTATGCTGGGCAGAAGGGTAAAGCATAATCTTCATATGTGAGCGAGGCCCACCAGGAAGTATTAGGTGACAGCGATCGTGCAAAATGGTGTTCAAACCGTGTTGCTTGCTCAAACTTGATCTGAATGGAAGAGTTGTAAAAAGGAAACTTTACTGATGTCTTCTTAAAATAAAATTTTTGATGTATAGAGTCCAAAAATGGAATTTCTACCTGTGTTCAGCCTTAATCTTTTTTTGTGATGTCTTGGGGAGTAACAGAATACATAGAATGGTGTTATGTAATTAGGATACAAAAAAAAGCTAATTGTATTCAGGTAGTTACCCAAAAAAAGCTGTAATCAGATTATATGATGTCATAAATTGATGATATTTAGCAGGAGGAATCATATTTCGCAAATCCGACTAACTTTAAAAAATAAATAAAAAGTTGAATGACTTGCGCCAGAAGGATCACTTTTAAACAACTGTAAATCAAACTACTGATGTAATGCATGGCCTTATTGTGTATTTAAATTTTTCTTATTGTTCCTTTAAAATTTATTGATCATTGTATGTCAGTGAGATTTATTAGGCTCTACAAATGTCCCCTTTAAAGTTGGGAAGTCACAAAACTGTAGTGTGCAATTTTGCAGAAATTTTGACTGTGCCATGATCTAGCACATTTTATTTTTCTCTGCTTATTGTTCTCAGGATCTGAGAAGCTGCTTTCAGCCTCCTTGTAACTTTCCTGAAGAATTGCTTTGTGTAGGAATGCATGCCCATGTTCTGACATTAGATTGTTTTTGATTCTGCTCTTTTTTTTTTTTCCACAGCTTTATTGATCAATTACCTTAGACACTGAGACAGGCAAATAAAAAATAGTGGAAAAAAGAATTCCAAGAAATATACATGTTGGAATATGTACTGTTTTTTTGTATGTATACAAAATGCACAGAATGTCCGGTTTGAACAATATGCATATACTGTATAGCATGTGTAGGGGCATAAGTATAATAACGGTTTGTACATTTATTTAACAATCTTCTTAAAAATGTTTTTATAAACATGTAGATCTGTATTTTTGGTCTATATAAGAGGAAAGATGAACTGGGGAACAAAAATCAGCACTGAGCTTTGGATGTTCCATTTGATTTATAAGCGTATGCTGTCTTGTAAGCATACAAACTTAACAAACCCGGTCATATAAACAGCAAAGTGATCATCTTCTCCCTGTTTTCATGTTTCCATCTCTCACTTTGATGTCCAAGGACAAAGAATACCGCTAAAATACATGTTCTTATAACTTCACTGCACAGTAAACAATACATCAATAAATAAAATTATTGTATAATATGATTATATCAAGAAAAGGATTACAAATAAACATGTTTACTGTGACACATGACTGAAGATTTAATGATCAACTGAAATTATTCCAGTTAGATTAAATAATTGTTTGGCAGGTTAGGTAGTTAGATTAATTTAGTATAATTCAGGGGGGTTCAGTGTACATATACAGTACTGTGCAAAAGGCTTAGGCCTATTAAGTACACATTTACAGTACAAAATTCTTTTATGAATTCTAGATTGAGTCAGTACAAAAATATTTAGTATTTAAAAAAAAAAAAGCAAAAGGTGGCCGCACCAGACAGACTGTTTAGTTTATTACTGTATACTGTACATTTGTAGTATTTTTCTTTTAAGTAGAAAGATTTAATTTCATTATTTCTGAAGTCACCTTTACTGCATTTCTTTGCATGTGCTTAAGACTTAAGGATGAAGATTAAAGATAAAGCATCAATATGAGGTTTTTATTAAGAGTCACAACTTTTCTGTTTACCTTGATTGGTATTTGAAGGAATTACGCATGAACCCATTAAACTTACAAAAAACTTACAAATACAGCTGCCACTCTCGCGCTCAGGCTTATGATGACCTTGAGACCATGTGATATTACTGCAATACTCAACCCTAATAGTTTCAGTGTTGAGCCATTGCTATATTGTTGCCCACACTTTCCCCACTGGTGTAACATTTGCACTCTTACAGTGATTCCAAAGGCTTACATGTTTTGGAATGGAAAATCAATGTGTCCATGTGTGTGTGCTAGTAATCTGGGGTTTATGGTTGAGAATGCAGGCTGAACTTTGTTTTGCCTTTGCATTCTACTGTCCAAACAAAGAAATTTGCCACAATGCTTTTAAATGGCCTGCTGTTTTTCTTTCTCTTGACTGAAAAGTTTGCTTCTTGGAAACCTCAATTTCTCATGTGCAAAGATTGAATGTTTCTGGAGAAGGTTACCTCATTAGTCATATGCTACATGGATAAACCGATCCATTTTAAAGGCAATGCGCAGGCCTTCTGTAGGACTCCAGCTATCACGGTACCGGATCTCCAGATGTTCTATATAACTGCGCTTCTTAAAGTGGGGTCTGTGAAGCATAGCCAGGAGGAAGCTACTATTGCAACTTTCAATTTTTTTTTTATAGCTAATTTGTAAAGTTATTATATGTAGTATTTACTTTTTATAATTAACTTATTTGATTAATTGTAGTTATTGACTACAACGAGCTATATTGAACATGAACCTATAAATAATAATGTTTATTAAACCTGATCAGTTCTAATAATTTGATCTTCATTTAAAAATGAAATTTAATGAAAAACATGTCAAATTTAAAAAGTAAAGGTGGGATATATAGAACCTATTTAGATCATTTAAACACAAATGCATTTCATATTAAAGCAGGAATTCTCTTAAGGGCATTTTGTCACAAGTAACCGTGCTCTTAGGCATGACAACAAGAGTGCCTGATAGCCCCTTACCCATGATAAAATCACTGCTGCATGCCCTCTTGTGACTTACTGCGTTTATAAAACAACAAAACAATATGAAAAAATCTATAAATAATTTATTTTTAATAATATTCGCCATAAGCAATTTTTCCACCGTGCAAGGTCATCAGTTAGCATTAAGATTTAGGCCATTTTAAAATGCATCCTGGGCAATCAGATAAGAAGTAGCCAGCCGGGATTCATCGCCCTTTACACCTGTGTCTATCATGCGTCTCCGAGGTGTTCAGCTGACCACTTGTGTTGTATTCAAATGGAAGGTCGTAAGTTCCAGAGCACAGTTATTACATCAGTTCTGTCACCAGACAAGTGTCAGATTTGTTTAGCATAGGCTAGCTAAGAAAACAACAATGATTCAAGAACTAATATATTATGTATGGGCTTTTCTAACTGTTGATCTTTTCATTTGTAAACAGGGTCTCAGTTGCTAAACAAAATAACAAAGATGAGGGCATTGTACAGACAGAAGAATGACATAAGAGTAGAAATTGTATTGGTTTTAATTGGCACAATTAATATAGAATTCGGTTATTGTGATGCATACATCAAGAACTTTACAATAGGAACACAACCATCCTTTTTTAAAAATACATTTCAGGTCTATAAAAGCTTAATTGTTATTTAGGAAAATCCTGGAGTTAAAGACGGCGCATTCATAAACTCTAGATCCAGGCTATTGCAGTTATAAAGGTATAGCAGCATCTATGCGTCTCTGTGGTTTGTGATTTAAGGGACATCATTTAAGTTCAGCTTAAAAATAGTGTACATGTGAGCAGAGCGTGTGTTAGGATTGCACAGTGCTTTGTTCATTTGCATCTGAGGGTGTGTGTGTTGGCAGTGTGGCTGGCTGAGCAATATTTAGGAGTAATGGTAGTAAAGTAATAATGAACACAAAAATGGACATGTTTTGCAATGAAGAAAATGATGCAAAGATTCTAAAACATGTAAAGGTGCAAAAGTCATAAAGAGAGTCTGATCCTGAGGAGCAGAAGACTAAAAGTGCACTGGAGAGCACATGGACAGAGCAGCAGGATAAACAAGGTTGCCCCGCCCACTTTCTGGCCTCCTGACCAATCACAGCGCACATTACCTTATTAAGGGGCTCTGCAGGGCAGTGAAAGGCCGGGGACGAGGGGACAGTGCATGTACAAACGTGTAGGTGTACCTTTTATTTTATGTAAACAAGTTTAATAGCGTTTAAGAAATGTGTTCTCTCCGTCTTAAAATATCTTCAATTTATTAACAACAAGTTTGCAAAAATTAATAAATGGGGGATTTAAGTTAAAGAAAAATTGCTTATTCTTTGGTAATTCTTATTGATGTCCTGGAAGAAGTACTTCGAAATCGGTTGCCTTTGTAATTTTGAAATGAACATTGCTGCTGCTTTGCTTATGCTTGTTTTTGTTCTTGCTTTTTTTCTTGTTTGTAGTGGTGAGAGGTAAAATAAAAATGAAATAAAATAAATTGAAGAATTAAATTACATAGACCCTCCAGTTGGTCAGACATTTCAATTTTAATGGGGGTTTTTCTTCACATTTAAAAAAAAAATAAAATAAAATAAAAAAATAAATAAAATCCACACACTTGTGCCCTCTAGTGAACGCTTTCACTCAAATTTTCCTTGGTTTAAACAAAACCTGATGAACGTGTGTGTCTGTATATTTTAAATCCTTATCAGGACAAAATGTCCTTATGAAAATTGTAAGGTTTGACCGTGTCCTCACATGGCCAAAATACAGATAGTCATCGCAAGGAAAATGCGCCTTTTTTTTCTTTTTTTTTTTTTTTTTTTAAAAAAGAAAAACAAAAAATAAGAAACAATAAAACAGGTAAAGTTTCCTTTTCTCTACTGAAGTAAAGGTTATGTTTAGCCGCAAGCATAACATTAATTGGCTGCCTTAATTATTTTCAATGGAAGGTCCTCACAAGGATAGTAAAACCAACTTGTTTGTATGACGTACAGTGAAATAGTGTGTACATTGGTGCAAATGTATACTTCTGGACTACACATTTTACCGACTCACTCCCTCATTCACACACACACATCTGCATTTTGCCATCATTTTAATGATAAATAATTGAATATCAACCAGTGATGCACATTTATCAGCTGTAGTCCTGGGAATTTAATACCTTTTAACTTTTGCATGTGTGGTAGATGTGCCAGAAGTCTGGGAATCCACCGTGTGCCTACAATCCACTTTTATCATCCAGGCTAATTTCTGCCTGCTGTCAGATTACAGCTTGTGACATAATGTAACACCTCTCGCTCTCTCTCTCTCTCTCTCTCTCTCTCTCTCTCTCTCTCTCTCTCGCGCGCGCGCTCACACTGATGTGTATGTGATTTTGTCTCCCCTCCCCTGGACTGTGCATGGGTCTGCATTTCCATCACATTGAGGTCTTGCCCTGTCTCTCTTTCTCTCTCTGACTGGTCCGAGCTCCTTTAAAAAAAAAAAACAAACAAACAAAAAAAACCCTTCTTGTGCTTTTTAACATTGCGACATGTTTCAGAACACGTGGATTACTGATTACGTTGGCCATGTCGCACAGTACAGCCAAGGTAAGATCCTGGTTCCTTTTGCCTGGATACTGTTACCTGGCAGCAGAACTGGATGAAATGTGGGATTGTTGTAGTGCTACATGTATGTCTTTTTGAGGAAAGGAGTTACAGTTGCATGGTATAGAGTTTGTACATGATATGTGATGGTCATGTTTCATGTGTGAGAGTAAAAGTTGGATTTTGTTCATGTTAGAGTTATGAGTCATTGCACACTGAAAGGAATGGGAAGTAGGGGTAAAGACCAATAGAAGGTGATTTGTATGTGCAAAATGACTATGTAGTGTTGCACTGATTTTGCTCTATAAGTTTTGTCCACTTGAGGCTTTATGATATGAAGAATCTTCCCTCTTTAGAGTTCATGTCTCAGCTTTTTTTAATCTGACATGTCATGTCGGAGATCACAAAACTCAAAGACTTTTCTCTAGGAAAATCACTTGGTTTATATCTTGTTGCAGTGCATGACTGTTCCCTTCGCAGTCTCTCCTCTGAGAGCTGGATGTGCTTAGGAAGGAGGGGTGGCATTTTTAGAGAGGGGTCTATTTTTCACTTTGTCCACCCCTTTCTGTATTTTTAGAAAATCCCCCATTCCTCCCCTCTCTAGGTTGTTGGTACCAGTCAGCATCCGTAAGCTTCGCTCTGGCACTTGCACAGAGAACAAACCCCTAGGATTTGATCTTAGTGTTTACTCTGTTCACATTTTTCATTTCATTTTGAGCTCCAGATAAGGGTGCAGGTGGTTAATGTGATGTCTGGTTAATTTTACAGATATTGTCAAATAATAAAAAAAGCTGCTTTTAGAGGTGCAGTTGATAATGTTTAAATGTATTACTAGACCTATTATATAATTTCAATGAATTCCTTAAAAAAAAACATGCGATTCTTAATTTTGCTATGCTGTTAATTTGGCCTGATTCTTCTTTTTTCAAAAATCTGTTACATGAAAGAAGCTTCATTTACAAAATTTACAGCTACTCAACTCTGCACCTTTTCCTAAAAATGTACAGCATTCCGGCTGGTTTTTCTTTTCTTTTTTTTTTTTTTTTTTTTTTTTTTTTTTTTTTTTAAATTGTGATTTGCAAGTTGCCTCATAGACAACAAAGGACTCTTAAAATTACAAACCGCACATGTAAGTGTGTAAGGTCCTTAGAGAGAATTTTAGCCTAATGTCGCTGAAAATGTTGGTCGTCTTAAGGTTTGTAATAAAACTTCGAGGAGAGTAACATAAGCACTGCATTTGTCTATACTAGGGTAGCTTTATGGTTGTTTAAGATGGTGCTTTTTAGTTGCTGACATTTTAGTCTGACCCATACTCTACAATCATCTGAAGGGGAAATTTGCGGCCAGACCTTGCACCCATCCTAATAAAGGCATTGTATGTTCTTCTCTGGAGTGAGGAATGCTGTTTCTCATGCATGCATTTCTCATCTTTTTACAGGGCTTGGTGGTGAGTCAGCAGCTAAAATCTGCAACGCTACACTACTACAGAAAGAAACACCAAGGTGTGCGTTTCTTTTATTCCTCTACACGATTTGCTGTTTATTTTCAATGCATGGCTGCTTCTGAAACTGTCTCACTTATCTTTACTGATGTAACTCCTGATGGTTGCAGTAGAATGAATTCAATGGGGGGAAAAAAAAAAAAAGAAAGTGGTGTGGTCTCAAACAGAAGACGCCATGTTCTAAGACGTTTAGCACATCTAGATGTAAATATCAGGAAATGAAAGTTGAAATTCTGATCTATCGTTTTATTAATCTATGGATTGCAAACCCATGTGTCTTCGGTGTATAGCAAAAATGAATTGATTGGCCTTGTTGTTCCAATACTTGCACGGGAATGCACATTTTAGTGGAAGAAGCCAACAAGCTCTCAGATATGCAGGTCAGACTGATGTATTCCCAAAGATCACGTGTCGATTAGTTGCCTATTAAAAAGGCATTATCATAGCAAATGCGTAAAACTATAAATGAAATTTGAATCAAATATAAGCAGTCCTTAATGTGGAAATCCAGGTGCACAAACCTCTAGGTAGTGGGATAAAGGGGAATTGCTATTGAATTGTTTACTGAATGGGGTGATTAAAGTGATAGCCTTTGAATAGCGCAGCCTTTGAATAGCGCAGCCTCCTTTGTGGTGTTATCTGGTTGGACCTTATGTTGCGAACGTGTGTGCTCCATTCTCCAGCATTTGACTCTGGGTTTGTAGAGATTTCGAGACAACTGTCCATCTGCCAAACTCTTTGGCTTTGTTATTGGCTCTGGGCTTTTCTAGAGTTTTGAGTAGTCATCTTAAAAAGCAGTCAGCTCGTGAATTATTGACCCTTCATGAAAATAATATGTAATATAAAACTACTATAAGCTTAAGACACTGACTAGTTTTACTTTTAACAAAATATTCTTTAAAAAACAACGTTAAACCACATTGGTTTCAATTAAAATGCATGCTCTGTTTTCAATATTGATAATCAAGTTTCTGTTCATTACTTACCTTGTGTGGATCAACATCCATCGGTCAAGGATTGATGAGGATCATACCTTTAAAGTAGGTTAAGGCAATAACCCTTGAAAGGTTTCCGGTGACTGAGCTTTGCATTCCTATAATTTAAAAATTAGCTTTTCAGCCATTGCTTTTATCTAATTATTCCATATGATTGCCAATTTTCCCACATTGATTTAAAAAAAAATATATATTGTAGATGATGATGATGATAAATATGATATACGTAATATTATTAATATTTGTGAAACCTTTTTGCTAGCATTTCCAGTTGTTGTATATCCAAAGAAAAGTTTAGCCCCTTCTCACATACCCCAGGGTACCAATAATTATGAAATTAACTGGAGAAGAGAGACTGATAACTTTCACTAATATGTGTAAGGGTAATATGCACCAGTCAAAATTTTTATTTATAAATACACTTGTAGTTAAAGGTGGGTGTATAGATATAATTTTACAGACTTATCACGGAGTGCCATTTGTCAAAATATGATTTTCATTAGGTTTTCATTAATCGAGTTACATTGTTCTGTTAATTATGATTCAACCCACAAATGACGTGTGCATATTTTATCTAGTTTGTCATAACTTGTATATCACATGTTTAAACTGTAATTAGAGCTCATGAAAAATGGCCTGATTTGCCATTAGCCTCCAAAAAGGGGGGTGGGGGTGGTGTTGAGTATCAGTATGTGTTCACTGCAGACACTGGTAATCGGAATACCCTGTTTAGACTGGGCAAGCATGGTGACATGGGAAAGTAGAACTCAAGGCATGTATTAATAGCTTAGCTCTTAATCTATTCCTGTAGGCAGACCACGAGGACAATCAGTCTATGACACAATTTACTAATTCATCTTAAAATGTCACACAGGATCATGGGACTGACATGGGCTTCCAGTACACCCTTGTTTATGAAGTGTCTCAAGCTGTTTAATTGCTAACAAATTGTGGGTGGTCTTAATGTGGAAAGTTAGCATTTTACTTTTGGTTTGCTTGAAATGCATTCTGCTTCTGTTCATGAAATTTCTGACTGCAGAAGTTAGATTTTGCTGAGCTCGTGGATTTTCAGACATTTAGGAAGAGCTCTTATTCATGGCTTGAATTCCTTTTCCTGAAATAAAACTTTACTTAACTTTTCTACGCGCTACAGCTTTACAAGAGACTTTTCCCTGGAATACAAAACCACACACGCCGTCACGGATATTGACGATAAACTCCTTGCTGTGCTGCCCAGAGGTGAGCGATCCTAATCCGCCAGCCTTCAGCTAGATAATTGACGGATCTTTGAGAACCTCACAGACTCTCTTTATAGTTTCAGAGTTACGAAAGCATTTTGAATCTGATATCACAAGTGATAAAATGAAAAGGTGAGTATATCTAATTATCTGTATCTATAGATATCTACAATATGTATCTATATCTATAATTATTATATTTCTAGAGTAGAGGTTCTTAACTTGGGGGTTGTGACTCCCATAAGGGTCATGACATGGTCCCTAAAGTGTCATGCAGGTGGTAATTTTGATGGGTACCTGCAGTGTGTGCCTAATGGCTCCATTTTACCTTTAGCCCTGAAATGAGGTGAGAAACTTTTAAGTCATTGTTTCTCTGTGAATCATATTTGTCATGTCTGTGCAAAACCACAGGCCCAGCCATCCCCTTAAATGATTAGAAGGGTTGTGCTAGGGGAAAAGGTTAAGAACCCCTGTTCTAGAGCATATACATACCCGCTTCACAATTACACACCAACCAAAAAATATCAAGCAAGATTGTATTCTCTCATTTAGAAAAGAAAGGATTGCACGAAGACTAGAGGGCATAGAGACAGATGTGCCGTCTGCCCTGGCTACAAACATGCAGCACACACCTGGCCTGGTGACCAATCGACTACTAGAGGAGGACATGCCACGGTATACACGTGCTTCTGACTCTAATGAGCCAGGTATTGTGCTTGTAAGAAGTCACTTCAATTATGAATAGACTACTGTAATACTTGTTACATGAATATAGACATATGTCAACTAGGAAAATGCCCATTTTAAAGTGTTCCCCCATTTTTTTCTGCTTATAATAATGTTCGAGTACATTAAGCAAATACTACATACAGTTTGCTACAGCTCCTTTGCAAAGGAAGTTAAACGTATTGCATATTGTCAGAAATTAAGCTGTATTGTTATCACACGAAATGTATTATGATTTCAATTCTGTGTTCTGTTCATACAAGTATTTCTGCTTTCTTTTATTTTGCATCAGTGAGGCACTACACTCGTGATGAGCTGGACAACACAGAGAGGCAGTCAAAGGCACAAACACAGCCCAATCCCCAATTTCCTGTACATCCTGATCAGGCTTCCAACCCTGAAAGCCCCGACCTGACCAGTCTCAGCTCCAAAGCTGAACGAATTGCCCGCTACAAAGCCGAGCGCCGGCGCCAGTTATCAGAACGTTACGGGATCCTTCTTGACCAGGAACCAGATATCGATTACATGCCACGACGTACACGAGCCCGCAAAGAATCTTTGGACAAACAAGCGTTGGCTGATGGGGGGCATGGTCAGAAACAGGAACAGTGGAGAGAGGAGAAGGAGAAAGGGCATGACCGTAGCTCCAACAGGTCAAGACACAGCAGCTCAGGTGTTGGCCGGGTTTCCATGCCCACTGATAATTCTGACTCTTGCACACAACGGGAAAGAAGAAACACTTTCAGTTCTCGAGACAAGAGATCGGATGCAGAGCAAGAGAGTGAAAGGGTCAACCTTGAGAACTACAGGAGAACTCCAGACAGCAACCCCCGATCATACCCACAAGAAGCTCCACCCACTGTGGAAAAGGGTCCAGCCCAACAGGCCAGAGGTGTTGCAGCAGTGCCTCGATCCCCCCGGGCAGCACGCCGTGCTTCATTGCCCTCCACACACCGTGGAATCTCCCCAGGAGACCTGTTCATTGAGCAGCAGGCACAAAACATTCTCAGCCGACAGGGGTGAGTCTATAAGTTTCTGCTTTTAAATGTCCTTGAATTTTTTTTTTTTTTTTTTTTTTTGTCTAGATTAATCCACTGTAAGCATCTTTCATGATTCAAACACAAGCTCATCCAAAACCCTGGATGTCAGCAAACCATCAGCTTTTGCCTTTCTTAATTTACGTTGATAAATTCACGATGCACTCAATGATGCATTGAGTGTTTTCTCAGTATCTTTCGCCGTCCTTTACGTCTCTGTTGTGTAAATGCACTGTAGCACTGATCAACAGACTAGATAACGCAATAAACCTATGATGTATATTTGCCCTGTCACTTACAAAAGTTGCACTCTTTTAGCTTTTATGCAGTGATCCCAATGACCGCGTGGTTTTAACTCCATGCTAATGTCTTCCTAAGGAAAGACATAGAAGACATAATTTTGTCCCTGGATACATGACATTATACATGGTTATATTTCCATCAAACAATGTTAGCCATGGTTTTGATCCTCTTGTCACTCAGTTGATTGACGTTTGGGATTGGGGAAGAAACTTGGATGCTATCCAAAGCCCATGGCATCTCGTATCTCCAGTTTTCAATAATAAGCAACAGCCAGTCAGTGGCAGGTGTTGTGCAGGATAAGACTACCAGGAGAGATTTTTTTTAAACTGCTAAGCACAACCACAAGGGTAACTTATGGATTTGCCTTAAGTTTTTATCAATATTGATGCCCCCTGAATAGTTCAGCAGTCAGTGGTTAGCTGGAGCTCTCTTTTGCTCCCTACATAAAAGATTATTCAAATTCTATGACTTTGGACAGTAGCATTTCACAGTTAGAATAAATAAATAAGTGCAGTTGTTAGTTATTGGGTCCATTGATAAACTGACTTTATTGATGGCCTAATTGTGACCATGGATATGATCCATGCCATGTATAGCAATCTGATGGGTCAGCACTGGGCAATATTCATGTTACGTTTGCATATACTTGGAAAAATTATACTGGCTTTCTCACCTACTTTGGCCACAGCAATGTCAATGTGTTATGCTACTAGATGCCTGCATTGGCAAATCACAAATCATTGTCCATGGTCCTGAACCTCACAATTAAGGTTGAGTGGATTGTTGTTAAATTATCTTCATGACCAGTTACCAGTTTACCATATTCTGGCTCATTTATCATTATAAGCTGCCCTGTTTTGGCCACTGTTCTTTAGCTTGGTGTCTTTGTCTTAAAGTGAGTGGTCTCTCCAGAAAGACTTGGATGGTGAAACAAACTCTCATATCATCTGGCCCTCCAGGTACCTGATTGCTTGTGCCCATTTAAACTATTCCCTCTGGGCATGCAAAATTCATTTGTCTGCTTTCCCTTCATCTATTGTGTACAGTCAGAGACACCCCCAAGTTCTTCCCTTCTAACTTGTACTTTCCTCTAGTTTCATCTGTTTGAGTCTCACATACTGACTTCAAGGCAGACACCGCATTGTTTGTTTACTTTGTCCATTAATATAAAATGTTTTGTTTGGTCCACATTTCAATATCAGTCTGGATAATTACTTGTTTGAAATTTTCAAAACGTAAGAAAAAGATTAACATTTGGAGGACGTGGTATTATGTTTCCTTTCTGTTGGAGGTATGTTTGTTTATTAGCCCATATTTATCAAAGTTTGTGATCAAAATTTAGAGCATGCATGAATATTACAGACTGCTTTAATATTCAGATATTCAGCATATAAATGTGAATCTCATTTTAACATTAATTTGACATAATATTCATCTTCATAGTGGCAGGAAAGATTTACTAGACTTGTTATTCAAACATTTATGACAGTTTCTTTTGTACACTATATGACAAATGTACAGTACACAAAGCTATTTCACCACAAAATATCACCATAAAAATAAGAATATGCCTTCTCATGTGGAGTGTTTTTTTTATTTAGTTTTATTATTTTTTTATTTATTTATTTTTATTTTTTAGTATTTAGCCCAGACGAATGTACTTCTGGCTGGTTTGTGGTGACAAAAACTGTTTGGGTTAATTAAAACAAAGATTTTCCATTTTATTGCCTCAGTGGTTATTGCTACACATATATTAATGCCAGCGTAATTCAAATTATATGCATCTTAATTCATATGATAAATCCTGATTTATGTACATATATGGTAAATTGGTGCATGCCATTTGCAAGTGATTATGTAAATTAGGAAAGCTGAGTATTTGTACAAGATCAATGGGGGTCAGCTCAATGTGCAGAAGTTTCATTAATTAAACATATCAAGTTTGTATGACTATCACTTGAATATGAACTCATTTCTATGCAATTTTGATGAATAAGGGCCATTGACTCTTGATTAACCTTACCACGTCATCCATGCAGAAAGAGCTATGTACTTGTCACTGGGAAAATAGGAACAGATGTATAAAAGCGTTCTCATGCACTATTGGTGAGAACGTCTGAATATTTCTACCTTACAATTTTAGCTCATGTGTAATTTAGCTTTTTTCATTGATTACTTTATTTGGTACACTTAGAAATATCCTTTTAAGCCAGCTCCATTGGGGGTCGGACATATCAAAAACACCATGCATCATAAATGTATGCATGCTATGGATTTTGTTCCTTTTTCCTGGTCTTTTTGTTCTTGAGGCTTATCAGTAGCTTTCATCTTATGGTATGCTTTCTGAACTTTTGCTCATGCATCTTTCTGAAGCGTCTGAATGCCATTTCTCTGGCACATTAATGTGCACACCCTAGATAGTTTCTTGATGCTTTCCACAGTTTTCCATTGTAATGGTGTTATTTGGTTATCTACTACTTTGGCCTTTGGGGGACTGCCACTACTCAGTGGTGCATGATTGGTTATAAATGTAATATATAATACCGATACTAAAAATGTTACCAGGTAATAAACAATTGATTATGATGCACCTAATGCTTTGGACAAAGCTTTAATTTATTCCTTGTCATATCATTGTCATGTTTGTCAAAAGAATTAGCAGCCTTATGGTTCATTAAAAATGGATATACATAAATATATGCACTACCGGTCAAAAGTTTGGGGTCACCTTCTAATTCAATAATTTCTTTATTTTTATGACTTTAAAAGAGACTGGATAATGATGGACTGTTGTTTCTCTTTACTTAG